>PYDT01001761.1:0-30000 GCA_004837865.1 Musa balbisiana | reverse complement strand
GCTAGGCCCATAGCGAAAAAACCTACTTTCTTACGATTACGAGGTTTATTCGAATATGAAATCCAATCTCGGAAATACAGCATACCACTTTTTTTTACTACCCAAGGCTTCGAGGCATTTCGAAATCGAGAAATCTCTACAGGAGCAGGTGCTATCAGAGAACAATTAGCCGATTCAGATTTGCGAATTATTACAGGTAATTCATTAGTAGAATGGAAGGAATTAGGGGAGGAGGGGTCCACTGGAAATGAATGGGAAGATAGAAAAATTAGAAGAAGAAAGGATTTTTTGGTTAGACGCATGGAATTAGCTAAACATTTTATTCGAACAAATGTAGAACCAGAATGGATGGTTTTGTGCTTATTACCAGTTCTTCCTCCCGAGTTGAGACCAATCATTCAGATAGATGGGGGTAAACTAATGAGTTCGGATATTAATGAACTCTATAGACGAGTTATCTATCGGAATAATACTCTTACCGATCTATTAGCAACAAGTAGATCTACGCCAGGGGAATTAGTAATGTGTCAGGAGAAATTGGTACAAGAGGCCGTGGATACACTTCTTGATAATGGGATCCGTGGACAACCAATGAGGGATGGTCATAATAAAGTTTACAAGTCATTTTCAGATGTAATTGAAGGCAAAGAGGGAAGATTTCGTGAGACTCTGCTTGGTAAACGTGTCGATTATTCGGGACGTTCCGTCATTGTCGTGGGTCCTTCGCTTTCATTACATCAGTGTGGATTACCTCGAGAAATAGCAATAGAGCTTTTCCAAACATTTGTAATTCGTGGTCTAATCAGACAACATGTTGCTTCTAACATAGGAATTGCTAAAAGTAAAATTCGGGAAAAAGAACCCATTGTATGGGAAATACTTCAAGAAGTTATGCGGGGGCATCCTGTATTATTGAATAGAGCACCCACCCTGCACAGATTAGGCATACAGGCGTTCCAACCCTTTTTAGTGGAGGGACGCGCTATTTGTTTACATCCATTAGTTTGTAAGGGCTTCAATGCAGACTTTGATGGGGATCAAATGGCTGTTCATGTACCTTTATCTTTGGAAGCTCAAGCGGAGGCTCGTTTACTTATGTTTTCTCATATGAATCTCTTGTCTCCAGCTATTGGGGATCCTATTTCCGTACCAACTCAAGATATGCTTATCGGACTCTATTTATTAACGATCGGGAATCGTCGAGGTATTTGTGCAAATAGGTATAATCCATATAGATATAGTTGCGGAAACTACCAAAATAAAAAGGTTGACAATAAAAAAAATGACTATAGGTATACGAAAAAGAAAGAACCCTATTTTCTAGTTCCTATGATGCACTTGGAGCTTATCAACAGAAACGAATTAGTTTAGATAGTCCTTTGTGGCTCCGATGGAGACTAGATCAACGTGTCATTGGCTCAAGAGAAGTTCCCATCGAAGTTCAATATGAATCTTTGGGTACTTATCATGAGATTTATGGGCACTATCTAATAGAAGGAAGTGTAACAAAGGAAATCCGTTGTATATACATTCGAACTACTCTTGGTCATATTTCTTTTTATCGGGAAATAGAAGAAGCCATACAGGGGTTTTGTCGAGCCTACTCATACGCTATCTAAACTAAGAAATCAGATTAGGCGATGTTCGTGCCCATGGGAATTCGGGTCTCCCCAATTTCACTGGTATCATAATTTCTTAATTTCTGCGTGAATCAAGATTGAGATTGAGGAAAGGAAGTTTTCGAATCACTAACTCAGGTCCATTGTCGAATCCTACTTAGCAGAATAAATATAAGAGGTACTGTACTTATGGCAGAACGGGCCGATCTGGTCTTTCACAATAAAGTGATAAATGGAACTGTTATGAAACGACTTATTAGCAGGTTAATAGATCATTTCGGAATGGCATATACATCACATATCTTGGATCAAGTAAAGACTTTGGGTTTCCAACAAGCCACTGCTACATCTATTTCATTAGGAATTGATGATCTTTTAACAATCCCTTCTAAGGGATGGTTAGTCCAAGACGCTGAACAACAAAGTTTTATTTTGGATAAACACCATCATTATGGGAATGTACACGCGGTAGAAAAATTACGTCAATCCATTGAGATATGGTATGCTACAAGTGAATATTTGAGACAAGAAATGAATCCTAATTTTCGGATGACTGATCCTTCTAATCCAGTATATCTAATGTCCTTTTCGGGAGCTAGAGGAAATGCATCTCAGATACACCAATTAGTAGGTATGAGAGGATTAATGTCGGATCCCCAAGGACAAATGATTGATTTACCCATTCAAAGCAATTTACGTGAAGGACTTTCTTTGACAGAATATATAATTTCCTGTTATGGAGCCCGCAAAGGAGTTGTAGATACTGCTGTACGAACATCAGATGCTGGATACCTCACACGTAGACTTGTTGAAGTAGTTCAACATATTATTGTACGTAGAACAGATTGTGGCACTATCCGAGGTATTTCCGTGAGTCCTCGAAATGGGATGACGGAAAAAATTTTTGTCCAAACACTAATTGGTCGTGTATTAGCAGACGATATATATATCGGTCTACGATGCCTGCCACTCGAAATCAAGATATTGGGATGGACTTGTCAATCGATTCATAACCTTCGAGCAAAACAATTATATTCGAACCCCCTTTACTTGCCAGGAGTACATCTTGGATCTGCCAATTATGTTATGGTCGGAGTCCTACTCATGGCGACCTGGTCGAATTGGGAGAAGCTGTAGTTATTATTGCGGGGTCAATCAGTGGGGACCAGGAACTCAACTAACAT
Organism: Musa balbisiana; assembly: GCA_004837865.1. NCBI lineage: Eukaryota > Viridiplantae > Streptophyta > Magnoliopsida > Zingiberales > Musaceae > Musa > Musa balbisiana. The sequence continues at coordinate 27,197 of PYDT01001761.1, read as the reverse complement.
TAGAACTTTCATACCGGTGGATCAAGATTGAGATTGAGGAAAGGAAGTTTTCGAATCACTAACTCAGGTCCATTGTCGAATCCTACTTAGCAGAATAAATATAAGAGGTACTGTACTTATGGCAGAACGGGCCGATCTGGTCTTTCACAATAAAGTGATAAATGGAACTGTTATGAAACGACTTATTAGCAGGTTAATAGATCATTTCGGAATGGCATATACATCACATATCTTGGATCAAGTAAAGACTTTGGGTTTCCAACAAGCCACTGCTACATCTATTTCATTAGGAATTGATGATCTTTTAACAATCCCTTCTAAGGGATGGTTAGTCCAAGACGCTGAACAACAAAGTTTTATTTTAGTTCAAAATAATCAATATGTAGAATCAGAACAAGTGATTGCTGAGATTCGTGCTGGAACGTCCACTTTTCATTTTAAAGAGAAGGTACGAAAACATATTTATTCTGAATCAGAGGGAGAAATGCACTGGAGTACCGATGTCCACCATGCACCTGAATATACATATGGTAATGTTCATCTATTATCAAAAACGAGTCATTTATGGATATTAGCGGGAGGTCCGTGCAGATCGAGTATAGTGTCTTTTTCGCTCCACAAGGATCAAGATCAAATGAATGTTTATTCTTTTTCTGTCGAAGAAAGATATATCTCCGACCTATCAATGACTAATGGTCGAATAAGACATAAATTGTTGGATACTTCTGGTAAAAAAGATAAGAAAAAAAAAAACTAATTGGTCGTGTATTAGCAGACGATATATATATCGGTCTACGATGCCTTGCCACTCGAAATCAAGATATTGGGATTGGACTTGTCAATCGATTCATAACCTTTCGAGCACAACCAATATATATTCGAACCCCCTTTACTTGCAGGAGTACATCTTGGATCTGCCAATTATGTTATGGTCGGAGTCCTACTCATGGCGACCTGGTCGAATTGGGAGAAGCTGTAGGTATTATTGCGGGTCAATCAATTGGGGAACCAGGAACTCAACTAACATTAAGAACTTTCATACCGGTGGAGTATTCACAGGCGGTACTGCCGAGCATGTACGAGCTCCTTCTAATGGAAAAATAAAATTCAATGAGGATTTGGTTCATCCCACACGTACCCGTCATGGGCATCCTGCTTTTCTATGTTCTATAGACTTGTATGTAACTATTGAGAGTCGGGATATTCTACATAATGTAAATATTCCACCAAAAAGTTTTATTTTAGTTCAAAATAATCAATATGTAGAATCAGAACAAGTGATTGCTGAGATTCGTGCTGGAACGTCCACTTTTCATTTTAAAGAGAAGGTACGAAAACATATTTATTCTGAATCAGAGGGAGAAATGCACTGGGAGTACCGATGTCCACCATGCACCTGAATATACATATGGTAATGTTCATCTATTATCAAAAACGAGTCATTTATGGATATTAGCGGGAGGTCCGTGCAGATCGAGTATAGTGTCTTTTTCGCTCCACAAGGATCAAGATCAAATGAATGTTTATTCTTTTTCTGTCGAAGAAAGATATATCTCCGACCTATCAAGGACTAATGGTCGAATAAGACATAAATTGTTGGATACTTCTGTAAAAAAGATAAGAAAATTATTGACTATTCAATAAGACCTGATCAAACGATGTCTAATGGTCATTGGAATTTCATATATCCTTCTATTATCCAAGGGAATTCTTATTTCTTGGCGAAAAAAAGCGAAGAAATAGATTCATCATCCCATTACAATACATCAAGAACGAGAGAAAGACTAATACCCTGTTTTGGTATTTCGATCGAAATACCAAAACAGGGTATTTTACGTAGAAAATAGTATTCTTGCTTATTTTGATGATCCACGATACAGAAGAAGCAATTCGGGAATTACTAAATATGGAACCGTAGAGGTCAATTCAATCATAAAAAAAGAGGATTTGATTGAGTATCGAGGACCAAAAGAATTAGTCCGAAATACCAAACGAAGTATCCGGTTGTTTTTCATTATCGAAGAAGTGCATATCTTACCCGGATCTTCGTCGATAATGGTCCGGAACAATAGTATCATTGGAGTAGATACACAACTCGCTTTAAATACAAGAAGTCGAGTAGGCGGATTAGTCCGAGTGGAGAGAAAAAAAAAAAAAAAAAATATTGAACTAAAAATATTTTCCGGAGATATTTATTTTCCTGGAGAGGCAGATAAGATATCCAGGCACAGCGGCATTTTGATACCACCGGAAACAGAAAAAAAAATTTCTAAGGAATCAAAAAAATGGAAAAATTGGATCTATGTCCAACGGATCACACCTACCAAGAAAAAGTATTTTGTTTTGGTTCGACCCGTAGTCACATATGAAATAGCTGATGGCATAAATTTAGCAACACTTTTTCCTCAAGATCTCCTGCGGGAAAAGGATAATGTCCAACTTAGAGTTGTCAATTATATCCTTCATGGAAATGGCAAGTCAATTCGAGGAATTTCTCACACAAGTATTCAATTAGTTGTTTTTTCATTCTCGAATGAAAGTGCATACCTTAACGCCGGATCTTCGTCGATAACTGGTCCGGAACAATAGTAATCATTGAGTAGATACACAACTCGCTTTAATAGCAAGAAGTTCGAGTAGGCGGATTAGGTCCGATGGAGAGAAAAAAAAAAAATATTGAACTAAAAAATATTTTCCGGAGATATTTATTTCCTGGAGAGGCAGATAAGATATCCAGGCACAGCGGCATTTTGATACCACCGGAAACAGAAAAAAAACATTTCTAAGGAATCAAAAAAATGGAAAAATTGGATCTATGTCCAACGGATCACACCTACCAAGAAAAAGTATTTTGTTTTGGTTCGACCCGTAGTCACATATGAAATAGCTGATGGCATAAATTTAGCAACACTTTTTCCTCAAGATCTCCTGCGGGAAAAGGATAATGTCCAACTTAGAGTTGTCAATTATATCCTTCATGGAAATGGCAAGTCAATTCGAGGAATTTCTCACACAAGTATTCAATTAGTTCGGACTTGCTTAGTATTGAATGGGATCAAGAGCAAAAAGGTTCTCCGGAAGAGGTTCACGTCTTCCTTTGTTGAGGTAAGAACAAATGATCTGATTCGAGATTTCATAAGAATTGAGTTAGTCAAGTCCACTATTTCGTAGACCGGAAAAGATATGATAGGGCAAGTTCAGGATTGATTTCCGATAATGGATTAGATCGCACAAATATCAATCCTTTTTTTTACAAGGCCAGGATTCAATCACTTACCCAACATCAAGGTACTATTGGTACATTGTTAAATCGAAATAAGGAATGCCAATCTTTGATAATTTTGTCATCATCCAATTGTTTTCGAATTGGCCCATTCAATGGTTCAAAATATAACAATATGACAAAAGAATCGGATCCCATAATCCCAATTAAGGATTTGCTGGGTCCCTTAGGCACTATTGTACCTAAAATAGCAAATTTCTATTCATCTTACCATTTAATAACTTATAATCAGATCTTGTTAAAGAAATATTTGCTACTTGACAATTTTCAACAGACTTTCCAAGTACTTCAAGTACTTAAATACTGTTTAATAGATGAAAATAGGAGGATTTATAATCCCGATCCATGCAGTAACATCATTTTGAATCCATTCCATTTGAATTGGCACTTTCTCCATCACGATTATTGGGAAGAGACATCTACAAAAATTAGTATTGGACAATTTTTTTGTGAAAATGTATGTCTATTCAAATACGAACCACACGTAGAAAAATCTGGTCAGATCATAATTGTTCATGTTGACTCCTTAGTTATAAGATCGGCTAAGCCCTATTTGGCCACTCCAGGAGCTACTGTTCATGGCCATTATGGAGAAATCTTTTACGAAGGAGATACATTAGTTACATTTATATATGAAAAAGCGAGATCTGGTGGACATAACGCAAGGTCTTCCAAAAGTGGTGGACCAAAGCTTAGAAGTACGTTCATTGATTCAATATCGATGAACCTCGAAAGGAGAGTTTGAAGGTTGGAACGAAGGTTTTTTTTTTTTAAAAAAAAAATTAGTATTGGTACATTGTTAAATCGAAATAAGGAATGCCAATCTTTGATAATTTTGTCATCATCCAATTGTTTTCGAATTGGCCCATTCAATGGTTCAAAATATAACAATATGACAAAAGAATCGGATCCCATAATCCCAATTAAGGATTTGCTGGGTCCCTTAGGCACTATTGTACCTAAAATAGCAAATTTCTATTCATCTTACCATTTAATAACTTATAATCAGATCTTGTTAAAGAAATATTTGCTACTTGACAATTTTCAACAGACTTTCCAAGTACTTCAAGTACTTAAATACTGTTTAATAGATGAAAATAGGAGGATTTATAATCCCGATCCATGCAGTAACATCATTTTGAATCCATTCCATTTGAATTGGCACTTTCTCCATCACGATTATTGGGAAGAGACATCTACAAAAATTAGTATTGGACAATTTTTTTGTGAAAATGTATGTCTATTCAAATACGAACCACACGTAGAAAAATCTGGTCAGATCATAATTGTTCATGTTGACTCCTTAGTTATAAGATCGGCTAAGCCCTATTTGGCCACTCCAGGAGCTACTGTTCATGGCCATTATGGAGAAATCTTTTACGAAGGAGATACATTAGTTACATTTATATATGAAAAATCGAGATCTGGTGCATAAACGCAAGGTCTTCCAAAAGTGGAACAAATCTTAGAAGTACGTTCTATTGATTCAATATCGATGAACCTCGAAAGGAGAGTTGAAGGTTGGAACGAAGGTATACCAAAAATTCTTGGAATCCCTGGGGATTCTTGATTCAAGCGGAGCTAACCATAGTTCAAAGTCGTATCTCTTGGTTAATAAAATCCAAAAGGTTTATCGATCCCAGGGGGTACAGATCCATAATAGACATATAGAGATTATTGTACGTCAAGTAACATCAAAAGTGTTGGTTTCAGAAGATGGAATGTCTAATGTTTTTTCACCTGGGGAATTAATCGGATTGTTGCGAGCGGAACGAGCGGGGCGTGCTTTGGGACGAAGCGATATCTTATCGGGCAATCCTATTGGGAATAACGAGGGCATCTTTGAATACTCAAAGTTCATATCCGAAGCAAGTTTTCAAGAAACCGCTCGAGTTTTAGCAAAAGCTGCTCTACGGGGTCGTATTGATTGGTTGAAAGGCCTGAAAGAGAACGTTGTTCTGGGTGGGATTATACCTGTTGGTACCGGATTCAAAAAATTAGTGCACCGTTCAAGGCAAGACAAGAGCATTTATTTGGAAATCAAAAGAAAGAATCTATTCGATTTGGAAATGAGAGATATTTTGTTACACCATAGAGAATTATTTTGTTCTTACGTCCCATTTCCATGAGACATCAGAACAATCGTTTACGCGATTTCATGATTCCTAAGAGCAGATTCTTTTACTTTAACTATCTTTTCACTTTAACTATCTGTCTTTTAACTTAACTATCTGGTCCGAGTATTGATTTGGTAAAAAAAAAATAAGTAATTAAAAGACATTAATGGTTGTACCATGTATCAACGGTTAATTCCCGGTAGAAGGTTCCATCGGAACAATTATTTATTTCAAAGTACCTCGTCTCTTGTTAAAAAGTTAAAAAAAAAAAAGAAAAAACAAAAGGAAGTGTGGGGAAAAATGACAAGAAGATATGGACATCAATTTGGAAGAGATGATGGAGGCCGGAGTTCATTTGGTCATGGTACTAAGAAATGGAATCCTAGAATGGCCCCTTACATCGCTGCAAAGCGTAAAGGTATTCATATTACAAATCTCACTAGAACGGCTCGTTTTTTATCAGAAGCCTGTGATTTAGTTTTGATGCAGCAAGTAGGGGAAAAAACTTCTTAATTGTTGGTACACAAAATAAAGCAGCGGATTCAGTAGCATCAGCTGCAATAAGGGCCCGGTGTCATTATGTTAATAAAAAAATGGCTCGGTGGTATGTTAACGAATTGGTCTACTACGGAAACGAGACTTCAAAAGTTCAGGGATTTAAGAGCAGAGAACAAAAGTGGGGGAAACTCAACCGTCTTCCCAAAAGAGATGCCGCAATGTGAAGAGAAATTATCTGCCTTGCAAACATACTCGGCGGTATCAAATATATGACGGGATTGCCTGATATTGTGATCATCGTTGATCAGCAAGAAGAATATATGGCTCTTCGAGAATGTGTAATTTTAGGGATTCCGACGATTTGTTTAATCGATACAAATTGTGACCCCGATCTCGCAGATATTTCGATCCCAGCCAATGATGACGCTATAGCTTCAATCCGATTGGTTCTTAACAAATTAGTATCCGCAATTTGTGAGGGCCGTTGTAGCTATATAAGAAATCGTTGATTATGATTAAGAATAATTAGTTAATTATTTTGGGATTTTATAGATTTATTGGATCGGTTACTATTCTTGAATTAAAAAAAGAAAAAACAAAAAGGAAGTGTGGGGAAAAATGACAAGAAGATATTGGAACATCAATTTGGAAGAGATGATGGAGGCCGGAGTTCATTTTGGTCATGGTACTAAGAAATGGAATCCTAGAATGGCCCCTTACATCTCTGCAAAGCGTAAAGGTATTCATATTACAAATCTCACTAGAACGGCTCGTTTTTTATCAGAAGCCTGTGATTTAGTTTTTGATGCAGCAAGTAGGGGAAAAAACTTCTTAATTGTTGGTACCAAAAATAAAGCAGCGGATTCAGTAGCATCAGCTGCAATAAGGGCCCGGTGTCATTATGTTAATAAAAAATGGCTCGGTGGTATGTTAACGAATTGGTCTACTACGGAAACGAGACTTCAAAAGTTCAGGGATTTAAGAGCAGAACAAAAGATGGGGAAACTCAACCGTCTTCCCAAAAGAGATGCCGCAATGTTGAAGAGAAAATTATCTGCCTTGCAAACATATCTCGGCGGTATCAAATATATGACGGGATTGCCTGATATTGTGATCATCGTTGATCAGCAAGAAGAATATATGGCTCTTCGAGAATGTGTAATTTTAGGGATTCCGACGATTTGTTTAATCGATACAAATTGTGACCCCGATCTCGCAGATATTTCGATCCCAGCCAATGATGACGCTATAGCTTCAATCCGATTGGTTCTTAACAAATTAGTATCCGCAATTTGTGAGGGCCGTTGTAGCTATATAAGAAATCGTTGATTATGATTAAGAATAATTAGTTAATTATTTTGGGATTTTATAGATTTATTGGATCGGTTACTATTCTTGAATTAAAAAAAGAAAAAACAAAATGGAAATGTGGGCATATTGATAATATGTTATGATGTTATGTGATTTCTTGGTATCCTATGTAATTTCTTGATATCCTAAATATACGATTGATGAATACAATTAGTGATTCAAGTTGGTGAGTTGAGAAAGAGATGGTTGCATCAAAATAATTTCTTTTTTGAAGTTCAATTTTTGTTAGAGGACCATATGAATGTTATACCATGTTCCATTAAAACACTCAAGGGGTTATACGATATATCGGGTGTAGAAGTAGGCCAACATTTCTATTGGCAAATAGGAGGTTTACAAGTCCATGCCCAAGTACTTATCACTTCTTGGGTAGTAATTGCTATCTTATTAGGTTCGGTGATCCTAGCTGTTCGGAATCCACAAACCATTCCGACCGGCGGTCAGAATTTCTTCGAATATGTCCTTGAATTTATTCGAGACTTGAGCAAAACCCAGATTGGAGAAGAATATGGTCCTTGGGTTCCCTTTATTGGAACTATGTTCCTATTTATTTTTGTTTCTAACTGGTCAGGCGCTCTTTTACCTTGGAAAATTATACAGTTACCTCATGGGGAGTTAGCTGCGCCCACGAATGATATAAATACTACTGTTGCTTTAGCTTTACTCACGTCAGTCGCATATTTTTATGCGGGTCTTAGCAAAAAAGGATTGGGTTATTTTGGGAAATACATTCAACCAACTCCAATACTTTTACCAATTAACATCCTAGAAGATTTCACAAAACCCTTATCTCTTAGTTTTCGACTTTTCGGGAATATATTGGCTGATGAATTAGTAGTTGTCGTTCTTGTTTCTTTAGTCCCTTCAGTAGTTCCTATACCTGTCATATAATAAATATAATAATAATATAATATAATAATAATATAATAAATATAATAATAATATAATATAATAATAATATAATAAATATAATAATAATATAATATAATAATAATATAATATAATAATAATATAATATAATAATAATATAATATAATAATAATATAATATAATAATAATATAATATAATAATAATATAATAAATATAATAATAATATAATATAATAATAATATAATAAATATAATAATAATATAATATAATAATAATATAATATAATAATAATATAATATAATAATAATATAATAAATATAATAATAATATAATATAATAATAATATAATAAATATAATAATAATATAATAAATATAATAATAATATAATATAATAATAATATAATATAATAATAATATAATATAATAATAATATAATATAATAATAATATAATATAATAATAATATAATATAATAATAATATAATAAATATAATAATAATATAATAAATATAATAATAATATAATATAATAATAATATAATATAATAATAATATAATATAATAATAATATAATATAATAATAATATAATATAATAATAATATAATATAATAATAATATAATAAATATAATAATAATATAATATAATAATAATATAATATAATAATAATATAATATAATAATAATATAATATAATAATAATATAATATAATAATAATATAATAAATATAATAATAATATAATATAATAATAATATAATATAATAATAATATAATATAATAATAATATAATAAATATAATAATAATATAATATAATAATAATATAATATAATAATAATATAATAAATATAATAATAATATAATATAATAATAATATAATAAATATAATAATAATATAATATAATAATAATATAATATAATAATAATATAATAAATATAATAATAATATAATATAATAATAATATAATAAATATAATAATAATATAATATAATAATAATATAATAAATATAATAATAATATAATATAATAATAATATAATATAATAATAATATAATATAATAATAATATAATATAATAATAATATAATATAATAATAATATAATATAATAATAATATAATAAATATAATAATAATATAATATAATAATAATATAATATAATAATAATATAATATAATAATAATATAATATAATAATAATATAATATAATAATAATATAATATAATAATAATATAATATAATAATAATATAATATAATAATAATATAATATAATAATAATATAATAAATATAATAATAATATAATAAATATAATAATAATATAATATAATAATAATATAATATAATAATAATATAATATAATAATAATATAATATAATAATAATATAATAAATATAATAATAATATAATAAATATAATAATAATATAATATAATAATAATATAATATAATAATAATATAATATAATAATAATATAATAAATATAATAATAATATAATAAATATAATAATAATATAATATAATAATAATATAATATAATAATAATATAATATAATAATAATATAATAAATATAATAATAATATAATATAATAATAATATAATAAATATAATAATAATATAATATAATAATAATATAATATAATAATAATATAATAAATATAATAATAATATAATAAATATAATAATAATATAATAAATATAATAATAATATAATAAATATAATAATAATATAATAAATATAATAATAATATAATATAATAATAATATAATAAATATAATAATAATATAATATAATAATAATATAATATAATAATAATATAATATAATAATAATATAATATAATAATAATATAATATAATAATAATATAATATAATAATAATATAATAAATATAATAATAATATAATATAATAATAATATAATATAATAATAATATAATATAATAATAATATAATAAATATAATAATAATATAATATAATAATAATATAATAAATATAATAATAATATAATAAATATAATAATAATATAATATAATAATAATATAATATAATAATAATATAATATAATAATAATATAATATAATAATAATATAATATAATAATAATATAATATAATAATAATATAATAAATATAATAATAATATAATATAATAATAATATAATATAATAATAATATAATATAATAATAATATAATATAATAATAATATAATATAATAATAAATAAATAAATAAATATAAGTAATAAAATAAGTATTAGTTAATATAATCATTTATAATTATATTATCGATAATTATTGGTATTAATTTGATTGATATTGATTGCAGCTCACACTGCATTTAGTCCCTTCAGTAGTTCCTATACCTGTCATGTTTCTTGGATTATTTACAAGTGGTATTCAAGCTCTTATTTTTGCAACGTTAGCTGCGGCTTATATAGGTGAATCCATGGAGGGTCATCATTGACTAGCTTTCAAAATAGTCTTTTTATTATTATTATTAAGTAAGTTTATCCCAATTCTTGCATGGTTCAAGATAATCCAATTGGTTGGGGAACATAATAACGTATTACTATATGACTTAGAGTTTTAGGAGAAAAGATGGACGGTATTACGGAATTGTAAAAAAAAAAATATGGTCCTTGGGTTCCCTTTATTGGAACTATGTTCCTATTTATTTTTGTTTCTAACTGGTCAGGCGCTCTTTTACCTTGGAAAATTATACAGTTACCTCATGGGGAGTTAGCTGCGCCCACGAATGATATAAATACTACTGTTGCTTTAGCTTTACTCACGTCAGTCGCATATTTTTATGCGGGTCTTAGCAAAAAAGGATTGGGTTATTTTGGGAAATACATTCAACCAACTCCAATACTTTTACCAATTAACATCCTAGAAGATTTCACAAAACCCTTATCTCTTAGTTTTCGACTTTTCGGGAATATATTGGCTGATGAATTAGTAGTTGTCGTTCTTGTTTCTTTAGTCCCTTCAGTAGTTCCTATACCTGTCATGTTTCTTGGATTATTTACAAGTGGTATTCAAGCTCTTATTTTTGCAACGTTAGCTGCGGCTTATATAGGTGAATCCATGGAGGGTCATCATTGACTAGCTTTCAAAATAGTCTTTTTATTATTATTATTAAGTAAGTTTATCCCAATTCTTGCATGGTTCAAGATAATCCAATTGGTTGGGGAACATAATAACGTATTACTATATGACTTAGAGTTTTAGGAGAAAAGATGGACGGTATTACAGAATTGTAAAAAAAAAAGAAGGGTTGGGGAGGTTATACTAGATGTATGTAATGTCTATAAGCTCGGACCCCGTCTATGTTTCTAGGAATGATTCTAGAATCCGATTTAATCTAAAAAAAAATGCGGGTGGTTTACGTTTTTACGTTATGGAAGAAACAAATATATATGTCATATTAGAATGACATTAGATATTCATTAGTTATATAAGGCTATCCCTATCATCCTATATAACATCACTATATTACATACTATTACTATTTTTATAATCATAACTTCTACTCTGTAATCATAATATAATCCTATAATAATAATATAATATAATAATAAATAAATAAATAAATATAAGTAAATAAATATAAGTAAATAAATATAAGTAAATAAATATAAGTAAATAAATATAAGTAAATAAATATAAGTAAATAAATATAAGTAATAAAATAAGTATTAGTTAATATAATCATTTATAATTATATTATCGATAATTATTGGTATTAATTTGATTGATATTGATTGCAGCTCACACTGCATTTAGTCACACTCCATTTAGACGGATTTCAATATCAGTCCTTCTATTTTGTCTGTGATTGTGGATTGAATGAACAAAGAGATGAACTCAAGAATGGTGTAGTAAAGAACGAAGAATTAAATGAAAGAGTGGTTCGAAACAAAGAAATACAATAGTTAGAACTGTATGCATATGGATTTACAAAAACTCCATTATGGGTAAAAACGAGATAGTTGTGATGATTCTGCTCAGTAATTTAGTAATATTATCATTTCAATTCGGAGTTTTTAGTTACTTCGGACCGCTGGATCTTAATGAAAAAATGAGTAATAATTCATTGGTTGATTGTATCATTAACCATTTCTTTTTTTTTGTGCGAGGAACTTACCATGAATCCACTGATTTCTGCCGCTTCCGTTATTGCTGCTGGATTGGCCGTGGGGCTTGCTTCTATTGGACCTGGAGTTGGTCAAGGTACTGCTGCAGGCCAAGCTGTAGAAGGTATTGCGAGACAACCAGAAGCAGAGGGTAAAATACGAGGTACTTTATTGCTTAGTCTAGCTTTTATGGAAGCTTTAACAATTTACGGACTGGTCGTGGCGTTAGCGCTTTTATTTGCGAATCCTTTTGTTTAATCCTAGAAATAAATAGAAAAAAGTACCTTACATACTTTTTTCTTATTTTATTAACTTTAACTTGTAAACTTGGAATTGCCCTTTGCTTCTTCGAATTATATTTACACTTTACTTATAAATTACTTATTTGTTGAGACGATACGCCAGGAAGGGCTGATTTGAGGATGAGGAATTACCAGATTCGCTTGCTTTCTTCCTTTCTGTCCTTAGCTTAGTACAATAGAAAACTTTTTTACTTTCATTGTTCGAAGCGTTTCAACAAACGAAATAGTTATCAATTGATATGAGATCTAAGACCTAAGTAAAGTATCTTATTGGAAACTTCTTGAAAACTTCAAAAAATAAGAAATTTCAAACAAATGATTTAATCTATTGCCATTAAATAAAGTGGAAATGAAATTAATAAAAAGAAATCGATCAAAAAAAGGCGAGTGAAGTGATACAAAAAGAACTCTGTTCTTTGTTAGTCCTATCCATAAGAGAGGGGAGCATATGAAAAATGTAATCGATTCTTTCGTTTCCTTGGGTCACTGGCCATCCGCCGGGAGTTTCGGGTTTAATACCGATATTTTAGCAACAAATCCAATAAATCTAAGTGTAGTGCTTGGTGTATTGATTTATTTTGGAAAGGGAGTGTGTGCGAGTTGTGTATTTCAAGAATAAGTTGGATCCATCCAGCTGCACTTTATTTATGGTATTTATAGGAGAAATAGGAAAAAGGTGCACGATCTCGACGAATTACTTCTGAATAAATTAAGAAATCATATGTAAGAACCATAGCATTTCGTGACTTATTGGTAAATCCACTTTGATTCTCTATCAACCAATAATGTGAGACCATTAACATGGTTAAAGCTAAATTGTTTAAAGTCCAGGTAAAACATGGTACTCTTTCTACCACTTCTACCACTACGTTAGTAACGAAATGGTTAAAAAAAAATAGTTGGTAATTTATTTGATTGATATAGAACACTCATATCGATAAAAGAATTTTAACCATTTACTAGAAAAATGAGCACTTTGCTTTTTTTATCTAATGCCGAAATGACGACCTATGTATAAAAAAAGAGGAATTTTTGGACTTGAAGAAACAAATAAAAAATATAATAATTATTATTTTCATTTTTAAAAAATAAAAAATGAAATAGAATTCTAAAAATTTAAATGATAAATAAAATACAAATAAAGAAACAACTTTGCTGACAATTCTAGATTTTTGTCTGGTCTAGTCGGAAGAGTCCTCCTGATATTCTGGTCTTGTATCAGTTTTGACATCTTTGAATACAAACAGAAAAGAGAGGGTAGGCTCATTACATTAAAAAAGATATGGGAATACCCATACCATAAATAAAGTGGAAATGGAAGCAGATGAGTATCGAATGAATGGATACTCTGAAATAGAACGAGAAAAACAAAATTTGATTAATGCCACTAGTAATAGTTTGGAACAATTAGAAAATTACAAAAATGAAACCCTTCAGTTTGAACAACAAAGAGCGATTAATCAGGTCCGACAACGAGTTTTCCAACAAGCCTTACAAGGAGCTCTAGGAACTCTGAATAGTTGCTTGAATAGCGAGTTACATTTCCGTACGATCCGTGCTAATATTGGCATTCTCGGGGCCATGCAAGAAATAACTGATTAGCCCTTCTTTTTTTAGTTATAGTTTAGGCATTATTTTTTTCTTATTTTATTAACTTTAACTTGTAAACTTGGAATTGCCCTTTGCTTCTTCGAATTATATTTACACTTTACTTATAAATTACTTATTTGTTGAGACGATACGCCAGGAAGGGCTGATTTGAGGATGAGGAATTACCAGATTCGCTTGCTTTCTTCCTTTCTGTCCTTAGCTTAGTACAATAGAAAACTTTTTTACTTTCATTGTTCGAAGCGTTTCAACAAACGAAATAGTTATCAATTGATATGAGATCTAAGACCTAAGTAAAGTATCTTATTGGAAACTTCTTGAAAACTTCAAAAAATAAGAAATTTCAAACAAATGATTTAATCTATTGCCATTAAATAAAGTGGAAATGGAAGCAGATGAGTATCGAATGAATGGATACTCTGAAATAGAACGAGAAAAACAAAATTTGATTAATGCCACTAGTAATAGTTTGGAACAATTAGAAAATTACAAAAATGAAACCCTTCAGTTTGAACAACAAAGAGCGATTAATCAGGTCCGACAACGAGTTTTCCAACAAGCCTTACAAGGAGCTCTAGGAACTCTGAATAGTTGCTTGAATAGCGAGTTACATTTCCGTACGATCCGTGCTAATATTGGCATTCTCGGGGCCATGCAAGAAATAACTGATTAGCCCTTCTTTTTTTAGTTATAGTTTAGGCATTATTTTTTTCTTATTTTATTAACTTTAACTTGTAAACTTGGAATTGCCCTTTGCTTCTTCGAATTATATTTACACTTTACTTATAAATTACTTATTTGTTGAGACGATACGCCAGGAAGGGCTGATTTGAGGATGAGGAATTACCAGATTCGCTTGCTTTCTTCCTTTCTGTCCTTAGCTTAGTACAATAGAAAACTTTTTTACTTTCATTGTTCGAAGCGTTTCAACAAACGAAATAGTTATCAATTGATATGAGATCTAAGACCTAAGTAAAGTATCTTATTGGAAACTTCTTGAAAACTTCAAAAAATAAGAAATTTCAAACAAATGATTTAATCTATTGCCATTACGTAAAGTGGAAATGGAAGCAGATGAGTATCGAATGAATGGATACTCTGAAATAGAACGAGAAAAACAAAATTTGATTAATGCCACTAGTAATAGTTTGGAACAATTAGAAAATTACAAAAATGAAACCCTTCAGTTTGAACAACAAAGAGCGATTAATCAGGTCCGACAACGAGTTTTCCAACAAGCCTTACAAGGAGCTCTAGGAACTCTGAATAGTTGCTTGAATAGCGAGTTACATTTCCGTACGATCCGTGCTAATATTGGCATTCTCGGGGCCATGCAAGAAATAACTGATTAGCCCTTCTTTTTTTAGTTATAGTTTAGGCATTATTTTTTTCTTTTCCTTCCTAAAAAGAATAAAGAAACAACTTTGCTGACAATTCTAGATTTTTGTCTGGTCTAGTCGGAAGAGTCCTCCTGATATTCTGGTCTTGTATCAGTTTTGACATCTTTGAATACAAACAGAAAAGAGAGGGTAGGCTCATTACATTAAAAAAGATATGGGAATACCCATACCATAAATAAAATAAATAATTGAGCGTGAGAGCCAAATGAATCGAAAGATTCATGTTTGGTTCGGGAAGAGATCATGGAAGTTTTGAAATTAATGGTAAGATAATCTACTTTCATTAAATGATTTATTAGATAATCGAAAACAGAGGATTTTGAATACTATTCGAAATTCGGAAGAATTACGTAAAGGGGCCATTGAGCAGCTCGAAAGAGCCCGGGCTCGCTTACGTAAAGTGGAAATGGAAGCAGATGAGTATCGAATGAATGGATACTCTGAAATAGAACGAGAAAAACAAAATTTGATTAATGCCACTAGTAATAGTTTGGAACAATTAGAAAATTACAAAAATGAAACCCTTCAGTTTGAACAACAAAGAGCGATTAATCAGGTCCGACAACGAGTTTTCCAACAAGCCTTACAAGGAGCTCTAGGAACTCTGAATAGTTGCTTGAATAGCGAGTTACATTTCCGTACGATCCGTGCT
Organism: Musa balbisiana; assembly: GCA_004837865.1. Lineage (NCBI taxonomy): Eukaryota > Viridiplantae > Streptophyta > Magnoliopsida > Zingiberales > Musaceae > Musa > Musa balbisiana. Next base: position 10,965 of record PYDT01001761.1, on the reverse strand, counting down.
AATATTGGCATTCTCGGGGCCATGCAAGAAATAACTGATTAGCCCTTCTTTTTTTAGTTATAGTTTAGGCATTATTTTTTTCTTTTCCTTCCTAAAAAGAATAAAGAAACACTAATGGTAACCCTTCGAGCCGACGAAATTAGTAATATTATTCGTGAGCGTATTGAACAATATAGTAGAGAAATAAAGATTGTGAATACCGGTACCGTACTTCAAGTAGGCGACGGAATTGCTCGTGTTCATGGTCTTGATGAAGTAATGGCAGGTGAATTAGTAGAGTTTCAAGAGGGTACAATAGGCATTGCTCTGAATTTGGAATCAAATAATGTTGGCGTTGTATTAATGGGTGATGGTTTGATGATACAAGAGGGAAGTTCTGTAAAAGCAACAGGACGAATTGCTCAGATACCTGTGAGTGAGGGTTATTTGGGTCGTGTTATAAATGCTCTGGCTAAACCTATTGATGGGAGAGGTGAAATTTCAGCTTCTGAATCTCGGTTAATTGAATCTCCTGCCCCAGGTATTATTTCTAGACGTTCTGTATATGAGCCTCTTCAAACGGGGCTTATTGCCATTGATTCGATGATCCCTATAGGACGCGGTCAGCGAGAATTAATTATTGGGGACAGACAGACCGGCAAAACAGCCGTAGCCACAGATACGATTCTCAATCAAAAAGGTCAAAATGTAATATGTGTTTATGTAGCTATTGGTCAAAAAGCATCTTCTGTGGCTCAGGTAGTGACTACTTTCCGGGAAAAGGGGGCGATGGAATATACTATTGTGGTAGCCGAAACGGCGGATTCACCTGCTACATTACAATACCTCGCTCCTTATACGGGAGCGGCTCTGGCTGAGTTTTTTATGTATCGTGGACAACATACTTTAATAATTTATGATGATCTCTCCAAACAGGCACAAGCTTATCGCCAAATGTCTCTTCTATTAAGAAGACCTCCCGGTCGTGAAGCTTATCCAGGAGATGTTTTTTATTTGCATTCACGACTTTTGGAAAGAGCCGCTAAATCAAATTCTAGTTTAGGTGAAGGAAGTATGACCGCTTTACCGATAGTTGAGACTCAATCTGGAGACGTTTCAGCTTATATTCCTACTAATGTAATTTCCATTACAGATGGACAAATATTCTTATCTGCCGATCTATTCAATGCTGGAATCCGACCTGCTATTAATGTGGGTATTTCCGTTTCTAGAGTAGGATCCGCAGCTCAAATTAAAGCCATGAAACAAGTAGCCGGCAAATCAAAATTGGAACTAGCGCAATTCACAGAGTTAGAAGCCTTTGCACAATTCGCTTCTGGTCTTGATGAAGTAATGGCAGGTGAATTAGTAGAGTTTCAAGAGGGTACAATAGGCATTGCTCTGAATTTGGAATCAAATAATGTTGGCGTTGTATTAATGGGTGATGGTTTGATGATACAAGAGGGAAGTTCTGTAAAAGCAACAGGACGAATTGCTCGTGTTCATGGTCTTGATGAAGTAATGGCAGGTGAATTAGTAGAGTTTCAAGAGGGTACAATAGGCATTGCTCTGAATTTGGAATCAAATAATGTTGGCGTTGTATTAATGGGTGATGGTTTGATGATACAAGAGGGAAGTTCTGTAAAAGCAACAGGACGAATTGCTCGTGTTCATGGTCTTGATGAAGTAATGGCAGGTGAATTAGTAGAGTTTCAAGAGGGTACAATAGGCATTGCTCTGAATTTGGAATCAAATAATGTTGGCGTTGTATTAATGGGTGATGGTTTGATGATACAAGAGGGAAGTTCTGTAAAAGCAACAGGACGAATTGCTCGTGTTCATGGTCTTGATGAAGTAATGGCAGGTGAATTAGTAGAGTTTCAAGAGGGTACAATAGGCATTGCTCTGAATTTGGAATCAAATAATGTTGGCGTTGTATTAATGGGTGATGGTTTGATGATACAAGAGGGAAGTTCTGTAAAAGCAACAGGACGAATTGCTCGTGTTCATGGTCTTGATGAAGTAATGGCAGGTGAATTAGTAGAGTTTCAAGAGGGTACAATAGGCATTGCTCTGAATTTGGAATCAAATAATGTTGGCGTTGTATTAATGGGTGATGGTTTGATGATACAAGAGGGAAGTTCTGTAAAAGCAACAGGACGAATTGCTCAGATACCTGTGAGTGAGGGTTATTTGGGTCGTGTTATAAATGCTCTGGCTAAACCTATTGATGGGAGAGGTGAAATTTCAGCTTCTGAATCTCGGTTAATTGAATCTCCTGCCCCAGGTATTATTTCTAGACGTTCTGTATATGAGCCTCTTCAAACGGGGCTTATTGCCATTGATTCGATGATCCCTATAGGACGCGGTCAGCGAGAATTAATTATTGGGGACAGACAGACCGGCAAAACAGCCGTAGCCACAGATACGATTCTCAATCAAAAAGGTCAAAATGTAATATGTGTTTATGTAGCTATTGGTCAAAAAGCATCTTCTGTGGCTCAGGTAGTGACTACTTTCCGGGAAAAGGGGGCGATGGAATATACTATTGTGGTAGCCGAAACGGCGGATTCACCTGCTACATTACAATACCTCGCTCCTTATACGGGAGCGGCTCTGGCTGAGTTTTTTATGTATCGTGGACAACATACTTTAATAATTTATGATGATCTCTCCAAACAGGCACAAGCTTATCGCCAAATGTCTCTTCTATTAAGAAGACCTCCCGGTCGTGAAGCTTATCCAGGAGATGTTTTTTATTTGCATTCACGACTTTTGGAAAGAGCCGCTAAATCAAATTCTAGTTTAGGTGAAGGAAGTATGACCGCTTTACCGATAGTTGAGACTCAATCTGGAGACGTTTCAGCTTATATTCCTACTAATGTAATTTCCATTACAGATGGACAAATATTCTTATCTGCCGATCTATTCAATGCTGGAATCCGACCTGCTATTAATGTGGGTATTTCCGTTTCTAGAGTAGGATCCGCAGCTCAAATTAAAGCCATGAAACAAGTAGCCGGCAAATCAAAATTGGAACTAGCGCAATTCACAGAGTTAGAAGCCTTTGCACAATTCGCTTCTGATCTCGATAAAGCTACTTAATAGTAAATTAACTTAATAGTAAATTAACTTAATAGTAAATTAACTTAATAGTAAATTAACTTAATAGTAAATTAACTTAATAGTAAATTAACTTAATAGTAAATTAACTTAATAGTAAATTAACTTAATAGTAAATTAACTTAATAGTAAATTAACTTAATAGTAAATTAACTTAATAGTAAATTAACTTAATAGTAAATTAACTTAATAGTAAATTAACTTAATAGTAAATTAACTTAATAGTAAATTAACTTAATAGTAAATTAACTTAATAGTAAATTAACTTAATAGTAAATTAACTTAATAGTAAATTAACTTAATAGTAAATTAACTTAATAGTAAATTAACTTAATAGTAAATTAACTTAATAGTAAATTAACTTAATAGTAAATTAACTTAATAGTAAATTAACTTAATAGTAAATTAACTTAATAGTAAATTAACTTAATAGTAAATTAACTTAATAGTAAATTAACTTAATAGTAAATTAACTTAATAGTAAATTAACTTAATAGTAAATTAACTTAATAGTAAATTAACTTAATAGTAAATTAACTTAATAGTAAATTAACTTAATAGTAAATTAACTTAATAGTAAATTAACTTAATAGTAAATTAACTTAATAGTAAATTAACTTAATAGTAAATTAACTTAATAGTAAATTAACTTAATAGTAAATTAACTTAATAGTAAATTAACTTAATAGTAAATTAACTTAATAGTAAATTAACTTAATAGTAAATTAACTTAATAGTAAATTAACTTAATAGTAAATTAACTTAATAGTAAATTAACTTAATAGTAAATTAACTTAATAGTAAATTAACTTAATAGTAAATTAACTTAATAGTAAATTAACTTAATAGTAAATTAACTTAATAGTAAATTAACTTAATAGTAAATTAACTTAATAGTAAATTAACTTAATAGTAAATTAACTTAATAGTAAATTAACTTAATAGTAAATTAACTTAATAGTAAATTAACTTAATAGTAAATTAACTTAATAGTAAATTAACTTAATAGTAAATTAACTTAATAGTAAATTAACTTAATAGTAAATTAACTTAATAGTAAATTAACTTAATAGTAAATTAACTTAATAGTAAATTAACTTAATAGTAAATTAACTTAATAGTAAATTAACTTAATAGTAAATTAACTTAATAGTAAATTAACTTAATAGTAAATTAACTTAATAGTAAATTAACTTAATAGTAAATTAACTTAATAGTAAATTAACTTAATAGTAAATTAACTTAATAGTAAATTAACTTAATAGTAAATTAACTTAATAGTAAATTAACTTAATAGTAAATTAACTTAATAGTAAATTAACTTAATAGTAAATTAACTTAATAGTAAATTAACTTAATAGTAAATTAACTTAATAGTAAATTAACTTAATAGTAAATTAACTTAATAGTAAATTAACTTAATAGTAAATTAACTTAATAGTAAATTAACTTAATAGTAAATTAACTTAATAGTAAATTAACTTAATAGTAAATTAACTTAATAGTAAATTAACTTAATAGTAAATTAACTTAATAGTAAATTAACTTAATAGTAAATTAACTTAATAGTAAATTAACTTAATAGTAAATTAACTTAATAGTAAATTAACTTAATAGTAAATTAACTTAATAGTAAATTAACTTAATAGTAAATTAACTTAATAGTAAATTAACTTAATAGTAAATTAACTTAATAGTAAATTAACTTAATAGTAAATTAACTTAATAGTAAATTAACTTAATAGTAAATTAACTTAATAGTAAATTAACTTAATAGTAAATTAACTTAATAGTAAATTAACTTAATAGTAAATTAACTTAATAGTAAATTAACTTAATAGTAAATTAACTTAATAGTAAATTAACTTAATAGTAAATTAACTTAATAGTAAATTAACTTAATAGTAAATTAACTTAATAGTAAATTAACTTAATAGTAAATTAACTTAATAGTAAATTAACTTAATAGTAAATTAACTTAATAGTAAATTAACTTAATAGTAAATTAACTTAATAGTAAATTAACTTAATAGTAAATTAACTTAATAGTAAATTAACTTAATAGTAAATTAACTTAATAGTAAATTAACTTAATAGTAAATTAACTTAATAGTAAATTAACTTAATAGTAAATTAACTTAATAGTAAATTAACTTAATAGTAAATTAACTTAATAGTAAATTAACTTAATAGTAAATTAACTTAATAGTAAATTAACTTAATAGTAAATTAACTTAATAGTAAATTAACTTAATATAAATATTAACTTAATATAAATATAATTATATAATTTAAATTTTTAATTATTTTAAAATTTTTAATTATTTTAAAATTTTTAATTATTTTAAAATTTTTAATTATTTTAAAATTTTTAATTATTTTAAAATTTTTAATTATTTTAAAATTTTTAATTATTTTAAAATTTTTAATTATTTTAAAATTTTTAATTATTTTAAAATTTTTAATTATTTTAAAATTTTTAATTATTTTAAAATTTTTAATTATTTTAAAATTTTTAATTATTTTAAAATTTTTAATTATTTTAAAATTTTTAATTATTTTAAAATTTTTAATTATTTTAAAATTTTTAATTATTTTAAAATTTTTAATTATTTTAAAATTTTTAATTATTTTAAAATTTTTAATTATTTTAAAATTTTTAATTATTTTAAAATTTTTAATTATTTTAAAATTTTTAATTATTTTAAAATTTTTAATTATTTTAAAATTTTTAATTATTTTAAAATTTTTAATTATTTTAAAATTTTTAATTATTTTAAAATTTTTAATTATTTTAAAATTTTTAATTATTTTAAAATTTTTAATTATTTTAAAATTTTTAATTATTTTAAAATTTTTAATTATTTTAAAATTTTTAATTATTTTAAAATTTTTAATTATTTTAAAATTTTTAATTATTCACTTTTTATTTTTTTAAATTTCATCTGTAATGAAATCTATTTTATAATTAGTAATGAAATCTATTTTATAATTAGTAATGAAATCTATTTTATAATTAGTAATGAAATCTATCCTATAGTTAGAAATTTTAATAGAATGTTTCATATTTCTAATGATAATGTTATAATTATAATGTTTAATATCTTTTTAAATAAAAATGTTTAATATCTTTCTATAATGTTTAATATCTTTCTTAATAAAAATGTTTAATATCTTTCTATAATGTTTAATATCTTTTTAAATAAAAATGTTTAATATCTTTCTTAATAAAAATGTTTAATATCTTTCTATAATGTTTAATATCTTTCTTAATAAAAATGTTTAATATCTTTCTTAATAAAAATGTTTAATATCTTTTTAAATAAAAATGTTTAATATCTTTCTTAATAAAAATGTTTAATATCTTTCTTAATAAAAATGTTTAATATCTTTCTTAATAAAAATGTTTAATATCTTTTTAAATAAAAATGTTTAATATCTTTTTAAATAAAAATGTTTAATATCTTTCTTAATAAAAATGTTTAATATCTTTTTAAATAAAAATGTTTAATATCTTTCTTAATAAAAATGTTTAATATCTTTCTATAATGTTTAATATCTTTTTAAATAAAAATGTTTAATATCTTTCTTAATAAAAATGTTTAATATCTTTCTTAATAAAAATGTTTAATATCTTTCTTAATAAAAATGTTTAATATCTTTCTTAATAAAAATGTTTAATATCTTTCTATAATGTTTAATATCTTTTTAAATAAAAATGTTTAATATCTTTTTAAATAAAAATGTTTAATATCTTTCTTAATAAAAATGTTTAATATCTTTTTAAATAAAAATGTTTAATATCTTTTTAAATAAAAATGTTTAATATCTTTCTTAATAAAAATGTTTAATATCTTTCTTAATAAAAATGTTTAATATCTTTCTTAATAAAAATGTTTAATATCTTTTTAAATAAAAATGTTTAATATCTTTCTTAATAAAAATGTTTAATATCTTTTTAAATAAAAATGTTTAATATCTTTTTAAATAAAAATGTTTAATATCTTTTTAAATAAAAATGTTTAATATCTTTCTTAATAAAAATGTTTAATATCTTTCTTAATAAAAATGTTTAATATCTTTCTTAATAAAAATATTATATTAATGTCTTTCTTAAACTTAATAATTAATATCTTAAAAAGAAAAAATTTTTTCTTTTTATCACATATACTATTTTGTTTGATTTGACATCATACCCCCCAAAATTAAGTTTTTTGATTTGAAAAGAAAAAGAAAAAATTTTTTCTTTTTATCACATATACTATTTTGTTTGATTTGACATCATACCCCCCAAAATTAAGTTTTTTGATTTGAAAAGAAAAAGAAAGTCACTTTTACGAATTTCTTTGTAATAAGATTTTGATTCCTTCCTCACAAAAATTTTCTTGTCATATCGACAATTAGGTATTGTAGGGGACCTAGAACTAATAAACTCCTTACTCACCGAAAGGTCAGAACGAGTAAATAAACTGATCAAAATTCATCTCCGCGGTTACTCAATATACAAGAATTTCCATTTTTGAATCGAGGGTTTATAATTCTAATGTAAGACTTAGCCGATCTTATCCATTTTTATAATTTTTTTGTCGAATAAATCATGAATGGATTTGGCAAAGTATTAAGGATTTTATCGAAAACTTACAGCAGCTTGCCAAACAAAGGCTAAGAGAAAAAAGAGGACAGGTATGACAGGCATAACATCTACGATTGGATTGAAAACGGCATAAGCTTCAGGCAATTTGGCAAAGAAAAAACTATTCGAATAAAGGACAGAATTAAGACAGATACAGATTAAGCTAAAGATATTAAACATAACAAACATTTCGTTCTTGTAGATTAGATAATTTTATTTTGATTGAGTTATTTTTATAAGGGAAAAATGAAAAAGGCAAGTCAAAAAATCCTTCTTTTTTTTTGAACTCTCCCAAATCAAAAATCCTTCCTTCCATTCTCAAATGAGAATACAAGGAATTCTACTTTCATACATTATCTTAATTGAATTCTATGTAATGATCAATTAATTTTTTTGATTCTATATCTAATCTACATGTGTTGAATCCTAGCAACAAACAAAATATCCCATATGTTTTTATTATGTATTATGTATTTTTTTTTTGGTGGGGGGGGGGGGGTTGGGGATTGACGAATAACTAATACTAATAATAGTCTTGACTAGTGCCAAACAGGAAAAATGGGGCGTGGCCAAGCGGTAAGGCAGCGGGTTTTGGTCCCGTTATTCGGAGGTTCGAATCCTTCCGTCCCAGATCGTTTCCATCAGAAACAAAAGATGGTATCACATTGTATCCCACATAAAACGGAAAAATCTTAAAGAGAACAACCTTTTCTTTTGTTCTGAATTCTTAGAATCCATTCTTCGTATTCTATTTCTATAGGTATTCTATTTCTATAGGTATTCTATTTCTATAGGTATTCTATTTCTATAGGTATTCTATTTCTATAGGTATTCTATTTCTATAGGTATTCTATTTCTATAGGTATTCTATTTCTATAGGTATTCTATTTCTATAGGTATTCTATTTCTATAGGTATTCTATTTCTATAGGTATTCTATTTCTATAGGTATTCTATTTCTATAGGTATTCTATTTCTATAGGTATTCTATTTCTATAGGTATTCTATTTCTATAGGTATTCTATTTCTATAGGTATTCTATTTCTATAGGTATTCTATTTCTATAGGTATTCTATTTCTATAGGTATTCTATTTCTATAGGTATTCTATTTCTATAGGTATTCTATTTCTATAGGTATTCTATTTCTATAGGTATTCTATTTCTATAGGTATTCTATTTCTATAGGTATTCTATTTCTATAGGTATTCTATTTCTATAGGTATTCTATTTCTATAGAAATGAAGATGCTCTTGGCTCGACATAGTTTGTTCTGTTCCATTAGGAATCTAATTTTTCTTAGGTTGATAGTACATGATGGAGCTCGAGCGGAAAGGATTGATTCATTTATCAAGGGGAAGAATCTAGGGTTAGTGCCAATCAATCAATAAGTTAGACCAACTTTGTAAGTATATCCTTAAAATATAAAATAATCGGAATTGATAAAACTATTTCGATCAAAAAAAAGTGTATCACAGAGGAATCAATTCTTCGTATTCTATTTCTATAGGTATTCTATTTCTATAGGTATTCTATTTCTATAGGTATTCTATTTCTATAGGTATTCTATTTCTATAGAAATGAAGATGCTCTTGGCTCGACATAGTTTGTTCTGTTCCATTAGGAATCTAATTTTTCTTAGGTTGATAGTACATGATGGAGCTCGAGCGGAAAGGATTGATTCATTTATCAAGGGGAAGAATCTAGGGTTAGTGCCAATCAATCAATAAGTTAGACCAACTTTGTAAGTATATCCTTAAAATATAAAATAATCGGAATTGATAAAACTATTTCGATCAAAAAAAAGTGTATCACAGAGGAATCAATTCTTCGTATTCTATTTCTATAGGTATTCTATTTCTATAGGTATTCTATTTCTATAGGTATTCTATTTCTATAGAAATGAAGATGCTCTTGGCTCGACATAGTTTGTTCTGTTCCATTAGGAATCTAATTTTTCTTAGGTTGATAGTACATGATGGAGCTCGAGCGGAAAGGATTGATTCATTTATCAAGGGGAAGAATCTAGGGTTAGTGCCAATCAATCAATAAGTTAGACCAACTTTGTAAGTATATCCTTAAAATATAAAATAATCGGAATTGATAAAACTATTTCGATCAAAAAAAAGTGTATCACAGAGGAATCAATTCTTCGTATTCTATTTCTATAGGTATTCTATTTCTATAGGTATTCTATTTCTATAGAAAGAAATAAAAAAAACAAAAGGTATGTTGCTGCCCTTTTGAAAGGAGTAAAGATCACCGAAGTAATGTCTAAACCCAATGATTTTACAAAGCAAAGATAAAGGATTCCGAAACAAGGAAACACTATTTTCAATTGTCTCAAAAATTGGATCAGAATCAGGAATAAAAATAGATTCGAGATGAGACAAACAAAAGAGGTTAGAGACGGCTCAATAAATGTCTAAGGATTTCCCTTCGAATTCTGTCAGAATTACCCAACTTGAGTTATGAGTACGAATGAAATTTCTTTTTTTTTTTTTTTTTTTAGGAAGAACAAAATAATAATAATGAATTAGACTATGATTTGAGTCATTATTTTGTGTTTACTATTTGATATTATATACAGAAAGATATACCGAAATTAAAATAATTTTTTCTCGAGCTCGAGCCGTATGAGGAGAAAAACCTCCTATACGTTTCTGGGGGGGATTGTTTATGTACATCTATCCCAATGAGCCATCTATCGAATCGTTGCAATTGATGTTCGATCCCGAAGAGAAGGAAGAGATTTTCGAAAAGTGGGTTTTTATGATCCGATAAAGAATCAAACTTATTTAAACGTTCCCGCTATTCTATATTTCCTTGAAAAGGGCGCTCAACCTACAGGAACTGTTTATGATATTTTAAGTAAGGCAGAATTTTTAAAGAAAAAACTTCGAGTTAATTAAAAGAAAAAACAACAAAATTAATAAAAAAGGGGGGAGATGATTAATATAAAATCTATCTTTGTATAATTTTTTACTTACAATTTTTTACCTAAAATTTTCCCTTTTCTTGCTCTATTCATACTTAAATTTACTTTTTTCTTGTTATAGGAATCCACCAACAAACAAGGGATTAATCTTGCTTATTGTACCTCTATTGATTGAATAAACCCGAGATTTTTTCTTTATCTTTTCCTTATTTTTTTCCATCAAAATTTCTTATTTATGTTGTGCCAACCCAATACAAATCCTTATTTTATTTACTTTATTTGTTATTTGTTTTCT
>PYDT01002211.1:0-11991 GCA_004837865.1 Musa balbisiana | reverse complement strand
TCTTTGAGTATGGGACCAATCCCGGCAGTAGTCTATACATATGACCAGCGATCAGGAAATAAATGCAATAGCTAAAATGATGAGAGCAATAGCGGCATCCATAAACTTTGCGTTGTGGATGAAATCCACCGAGAGGTGTTAGAATGGCAGTTCTGTCCTGGGAAAGTACAATAAATGGCTACCGAATCGGTTTGGGCATTAAACGATTCACGACCCGTTAACAAAGTGGTCCACCCCTTGAGGAGTTTTAGGGTTAATACATCTAAAAAATATTCCATCGGACGTACTGTCCCTGGTCCTGGGAATAGCGACATGAAATAAATGTCCTGGTCAAGCCAAGAACTCACTCCGAAAAGTCCTGACAAATGATGATTTAGACGAGGATTCGGCATTTTTGAACAACCGAAACGCTTGGTTTTCCATTTTGTTGTAAGGTAACCCAACCCCGTATTAAGGCTATAGCAGAAAGAAATAAAGAAAAAGAGCTCCAGTATAGATCGTCATTAGTGCGTTTGCCATTTTGTTATCATAGCAATTGTTAGTTAACAAAGCCCTAAACTTGAGCCACCTACTTTTTGATGATATTATCCCCTATCGAATTTTACAAAAAGTAACTAACCGCTTTTGACGAGACTAGAACAGAGCAGGACGATGTCCTCCCGACAGGATACTGAGCAAACGACTGGATGTAGCGATGCACTGAAAGAATATGAACTTATCATGGTTGCTAGATTTGCGACTGATGCACCTGCCTTGCTCTAGTACTTCCACCAAAGCAACTCCAGTGTAGGCTCTACTGGACCAACTCACGTGCCAAGTTCCTCCAAGATGTCGTCATCTTAACAAGCTCTCTGAATCATCTCTGTTGCGATCCAGCCGATATCATTTTCTGAGCCAAGCAGAACCTCCCTGCTGCGGCAGGGATCTATGTTTTCTCGTCTATTTGCCTGTCCACCTGACCTCCTTTTTGCTATGGTCCACCATTGCCACAGACATTCACCATGGTCGCTGGCCCCATCCCAGGGCTGCTTGACAGATATTTGATGTTACCCTTGGTTGCCTCCCATGCATGAGGTGACTAAACCGAGCAAGAGATGCCATTTATAAGATCAAACAGAACTTTTCTTTCTGTTCTTGACCATGACGCAATTTTTTCATACTTCTCCAATTTTACCCAAACGAGATATTTTGGTCCACAGGATAACCTATCAAGTAGAGCCAACCCCCCGAGCTTCTTTCATCAACACCATGGAACCTGACTCTATACAGCATGTCCCGTAGGTACGTGAAGTCTCTAGCACATCATATCTATAGAACGTTGATGTACCTCCCTTGAAGGCAGAATGCTTTGTGACTGTCGCTTGCCAGAGTATTTTCGCTCACCTGAGAACATCTGTTTCTTCTGTACATGCAGTGACAGACTGAGTTTGGAAGTTTTGAAACTGCATGCGCAGCCTCTGCAATTAGAGAAGATACAACGGTAATCCATAAAAATTATGAGAGATACAAATCAGTGGGGTGAGTTAATGGTATAAAATGGTGGTAAAAAAAAAAAGAAAAGGTTGTTCCTTACCCTTAAGATTTGCAGTCAATCTTTCCAAGCCTTCTGACTGTAGGTTTTTGTCTTCATGAGTCTCTAGAACAGAGACTGGAGCGTGGCTGTTCAACAAGCTCTTGAAGCTTAAAGAGGTGTGATTCAGCCACACCAGATTCAGATGGAAGCGCTTTCATCAACTTGCGGCTGTCATTTTGATGTTCCCTGAAAGTGTATATTTTGCTTTTGAGGAAACTGAGACTGATACACAACTCATCATGTATAAAAATATAACATGAAATCAACAATTCAAGAATTCATACAACAAATATGGACCACAACAATGAACTTCAATTTTTTTCTAATATGGGTTTCATGGATGTGACAGCAGTCACCTACTACAGCAATAGAAGCATGTCAATTGCTGTGACTGTGAAAAAGAATAAATATTCACTGCTAGTATACTAAGCTGTGTCCAGGAAAAAACCGCTTACAACTACTCATTTTTCTCATGTACATTGACTATAAAAAATCAATTAACCGATGATAAACTGACTACTTGGCTTGGGTGGGTAACAACTTGAAACATATCAAAATATTACAGTGTCTTCCACGCTACTATATGTGTATAATGATGGCTGTGTGAGTGGAAACAGAGAGAAGCCTCAATAACGTCCTACAAAAAATCTTTTGTTCCATATGCAACCAGATGGGCATCTAAAAAATTTTGCATACAGAATTTATAAAGTGAAAAAAGGCCGTGAACTTTTGTGAAACATAATTATACTTACATAGAGAAGAAAAGAGTTTAAATCATCCTTGGACCCAAATGATTCCTTTGGGTCCCTATGTCTTAACCACTACCAAAGAAATTTTACTAAAGAATGGGAGTCCCAGAAGAGCACACCTCAATCACTATAGCATTCTTAATGTGGCCCGATGATCCTTCATTCTCTAATGACTCTTGATATGCACTTTGTCATTGTCTGTTCTTTTGAGCAGTCAATGCCATGGCTCATCTCGAGTATTGGAATCGATGCATTGCTTATTAGCTGACTTCTCTCAGAAAGCCATAATCATCAGGTGAAGTGGTGTAATGTCCCTTTTGTCAACAAAATGTCTCAATGAATACTCTTTCTGCAATCCTTCTGAATTAGCATGAATCTCCCAGTCCTGTAGCATATTTTCCTCTCCACCAGAATAGTTTGGCATTACTTGTGAGTTTGATCTAGATGTTTTTATTGGGCGGTGTCCAGGACTTTAGTAAAAAACTTGCATCTGAGGAGACAGATGGTTTCATATCTCGTACATCTTTGATCATAGTTTTTTTTTTCCTATTCCCTTCATTTTCGTGTTTCTGTCAGTCAATCCGGGCTACATAAACTGAATGACTTTAACCTTGGTAAGGATCGGGACTCCCATCTGGTGCACAGCCATTGGTTGCTGCTAAATTCCAATGGACAGTCCTTTGTTTCCAAGTACCTCATTGTTACCCTGTTTCTTCTGAAAACTTTCTTAGTGTCTAGCATCTCCATGGTAACCTTTCGTACCTCTCGTCAGTAGTGCAAGAATTCCCCCGTGACTTGAGCCAGAGAATAAGTTTCCCTATTCGACACCCATGGTCCTTCCTCTTTCACACAGGCTTCCTTCGAGCCTCTCTGCTCACAGAAGATTCGTAGAATATTACAGGAGGGGCTGATACTGCCACAACATCTCCACCAAAATGCCAGGAGACTGAACTAATTGCTTCTGAATGGTAGAGACTACAAAATCCGAAAAGCTACATGAGTCCATGTCCCAGCTATGGATTCATTTTCTGAGTAAAACCCTTATTGTTATTGGCTCGATAAGTGTTGCCTGAGCTTCTCAGCTATTTCTTTAGGAATCTCTCTTGAACCCTTGATTTTGCGGCAAAAATACCTGGTGTGATGGAACCTCTGTCTCTTTTATTGTCTATAACTTTCGTTCCAGATGCTGCAATTTCTCTGCCCTTTTGGAAACAAAACCTGAAACTCTTCTTGGGGAAATAATACCTCTGCCATCTTTTGGGAATTTTCAGGTTAGGGTTTAAGATAACAATGTGACAGATGAACATCAACTTCATCAGTTTTGCCCACATTGATGCACTTTAATTATGTGAAGAAACCATTGTTTTCCTCAACAGAGTGCTTGTTAAGTCTTTCTTGCATTGTACCAGATGCCCGTGCTTCTTGTGACACAGGAAAGCACCTATCAGGATTTCTTTCGATCTAAACTTAATAACCAAACTTCATTTTTCTAGGAATGCTTAGTACCTTCGATGTCTTATTTGTAATCTTGACTTTGATCAGGTGAATGGTGGAGCTCGGTTCAGACTTCGAGGTGCTTTGCAAATAAAGAAATTGGGATCTTGGATATTCCAGAAAGATCCATTGCTCCGTTCTGGTACTGTAAAACCGCATCAGTGATTTCTATAATTTGAAGCCTTTCAATCGGTTGAGAACGCTCCTATCACCATAGATTTTTTCCTCATAAGATCCCATGGTCAATTTGATTTCCCTCTGTGACTAGCACCCACCAGTGTTATAGTAATTCCTGTGCTTCTTCTTTTTGATGTTTCTGTTACTTCAAAAACGATCTTTGACTCTTGGTCCCTCATGCAACTCCTCTGTAAGTGAATGGTCCCGGATGTAACATCGATTCTCCAAAAGCCCTATAGATGATGAGTGTCTGGACAATAACAATCCAGTATTGTTTCTTTTGTCTCACTGGAGAGGGGAGCGAATCAAGTCCCATCAGCCTTGCGATTAATTTGGTGAGGACGCTTAATTTCTTTCCTCGGTTGATACCTCCTTGTTGATCATCTCTCTTGATAGGAATCTGAACTGGCTTTCCTTGGATTGAGCTTTCCTGATTTCAAGAGTAAACTGGGAACATTGAAGCATTTGAATAAGTCTCTACCGGGAACAAGTTTATTCAAAAGCCAACATCTATTCCAAAATTGGAAAAATGCAGCGCCAATAATTTTAATTAAGTGCAAAACAAAAACTAAAAGACTATCAAAACAGAAAAAATTATATCAATTTCCTACAAACCAGACACAACAACAAATTGTTTTGCAATAGTTAGTAGAAATTACTCAGGCTTATGCTTCACATTAGACCATCAACTCGGCCATGATCTCCAACAAACTACATTTTAATACCTTGCAGCGACTCAAGGTAATGAGATCAATTACCGAAACATCAAGCCCATGAGAACCTAAATAGAATGCAAAAAAAAAAAACCCCCCCCTTTACAGATTTTTCTTCTGCAGAAAACCCAATGTTATAAGGCAGATCACAGAACAATGCACCCCTCGACGCATTTGGCTGTCTCTGATATGAAAAGGCTGCCCTGAAAACAAGACTTTCATGTTTAAGATGATCATATCAAATTTCACTGTCTAATATGAAAAAACTCACTGCATGTCATATCAAACACTGGTCAGAAAGAAAATAATAGGTAAATTATCATCTAGGAAACGATCCGGCATTTAGGGAGATAAACACAAGTTGTATAAAGAGCTTATAATTGCATCCATGAGAGTATTCCATAGGTACTTCCTAGAAAAGGAAAACGCCACAAAAGAAATTAAAGTCATACTGGTTCTACTGAAAACACATTACCTGGAAACATTACCAGAATGGTGAAAACTATTTGCCGATAAAAAGACGGAAGAAACTACTATTTCAGAAATACATCCCCCATAAATTATGTGATGTAACATCCATCTGTATCCACTGCCCAGGAACAATTGTAAAACTAAGATGAACAAGGACCATGCTTCCCACTGAATAACAAGTTTCTTACAATCTGCAAAGGTAAATGTATCAGAAATAAAGCCCGATGATATTTTTATATTATTATTTTTACAACTTTCCAGTAAAAGAAGAAACTGTGAACTTCCAGAGTGAACCAATGTTTTTTTTAAACCAACCCTCTGTAAAAAAATTGGCCCAAAAATTTGTTTACAAACCGCCTATAACATGAAAAATATTTCCAACAAAAATAAATAAAATTTTCTAAGAAAAATCTTCCAATTTTTAACATACTTGCTTGTTTAACGTTTTAATATTTCACCAGAAGGAATCCATGGTCGTGGAAACCCCACATACTTGGGCATTTGGACAACTTGGGTGTTTGGTCCCCCCCCCAAATAGCTTTTTAAGTCCCATAAAATATTTTTTTTTTCTTTTTGTTAAAACTGTTTCCCAAAATCAACAAGCAACCCGGAAACAGGGAATTAAACGAAACACAAACACAGATAACCGAAAAACCAAAAAGCAACTGTAAAAAAAAATTGAGCAACCTAGGCACCAGCCCTCCCCAAATATTGAACTTTTTTTTTTTTTTTTTCTTTTAAAAGCCTAAACAGGTTAAAATCCAAAAGTCGAACGATTTCTATTCCCTTCCTGGATTTGGCTACAAGATACATTTTTTTTTAAAATTTTGGCCAAGCCCCGGTAAGCAAAGGAGGAAATTCGAACGATCTTAATTCCCTTTTGCAAAGAACCCCTCCTAACTGATGGCCTTAAGCATAATAGTGCCAACTTAAGCCCTAGAAAATTATTTTGAAAGACTTTTTTGTAAAAAGATAAAGCCCTCCTTTAACCACTGTAAGAAAAAAGAAAAAAACACACAAATATTCTTTTTCTTATGAACCACATTTTGAAGAACAGATAATTACAGTAATCAGCAGAAAAAATCGATAATATAAGTTTTTAGGCAAAATATATTATTGTAAAACAAAGTAAAATCAAGAACGCAACGCAATGAGGGCAACCGATCTCTAAGTAGAATCAATTCTTCAGCCAAGAGTGCAACTCCATATGCTCATAAGAAAAGCAAGGTTTAAAACGTAAGAAACCTTTGTAATGGAAATAACACAAAACCATGGCATCTTAGTGGGGTCCTTCATGTCTTCGACAACTAAGTGTAACAGATTGATCTGCCTTGGCAAAAGAAAATTTAGAACCACTTCGGATTGACCCGATTTTAAACGGTCCTCTTTCCGGACACCCACTAAAGTCGTTTTTTTTTTTTTTTTTTTATCTACTAACTCTCTTACCTCGAACCCCAGGAACGGACACGGGTGCGGATTTTTTGGTTCGCAGATAGGGGAGGAAAAAGAGATAAGGACGAAGCATCCCCCGGACTCGGTCAGAGAACGAGATTTTGTACCCGAAAATCCCGAGATCCGTAAGCTCAGAGACTCCAAAAAACAGCGCAGGACAGCAAAAAAAAGGAGAAAAGCCAAAGCAAAGTAGCCGATTTGGAACGAGCTGAAGAGAATATACGTCCACCCAATTCCTGCCGAATCTGGCTTCGCCCTTCCCCGACTGCGGCTACGTTTTTCCGCCGCGTCCCAGGATCTCCTCCCGACGATTCGCGATCGTCCCCTACCCCTCGTGCATTCTCCCTCGCGAACTGCTGCGAACCCAAAGGTTTCTTCCTTCACAGAGAACCTGCACAACCGGTTCCCCCTCGAGGCTCAGTCAAGAAACGGAAACGCGACATCAGCCTAGGAGCAAGAGGAATATGAGGCGAAACGAGAACGGCGGACCGGACTGCGCGTCGGGACGAGGCAGAAGTCCCGCGCCATTGCACGAGGGTTTTTGGGATCGGATGCGGGAAGCGAGAGAGACCAAGAAGAACCGCTCGAAGACTTTCAGAGGGGAATCGAAGGGTTACGGCCGAGTATGAGTCACCGCCCCGCGTGAGGCGATGGCGGTAGGTTTTGGAGGAGTTTCCGAACCTGCAACATTCATGTAAATTCGTCACCCAAGGGCCTCCCCGCCCGGTACGAGAATACGCCACGGGTCCCGCACGCGGGCCCAGAAAGGCGGCCAGGTCAAAACTGCCAAACCCGCAGTAATTGTTGTTTTGGGGAGATCATGCCCGTCCCCTCGAGATTCGTGGACACGTGACATCCAACGGTTGTTAAGCCTTCCTCCCTGTCACCCCCAACTAACCCCTCCACCGTCGGGAGTTCTATGCAAGCACACAACTTAAAGCCGAGTCACATGCCGGCGCAGCGAACGAGAAGAACTTCCCCGATCTCCGTGCCAACATGAACATGGAAGTATTGAAGTGGAAATGGAAGAGAGAGCGAAAACCGAACTCTCCTCCCTGAAGCTTAAAAAAACTACTCCTCCCTTACTCGAAACGACTAACGATTCACGTCGTTTTTCGCATGCAGCTCAAAGCAGTGCAGTGAAAGCGAAAGACCTTCGCAAAACTCCGCATGTCGCTGATTCTAGCATCCGAGAGAACCGACAGAGACCGCAGCCACCCATCTTGAAACCTTCGAAAGCATGGCAACCAAATCATCGCCCTGTCACTTGTCATCGGATCAAATCAACTCGAACAGTTCTTTGTCACAGGGCTGTAGCACACCTTTTACAGTCCTCGGAGCATCTTAGGGCTTCTGTGCAGCATAGAGTATGCCTAACAACGTCAATTGGCGATGATAAGGAGACAGTGTTATGCATGCCAATTGTGCTAAGATATTGGCGTAAGCAGTAAGTAATGGTGTCGATGGCATTAATCGTAAGGAAAGTAGTGCTCACCGAGATTCGGAGTAGCCATACGACTAAATTGGCTGGTAAAAGACAGGTTTGCCAAAATCAGCACTTTGTCACGGGAAGCATAAAATTACTTAAAATATGTTTCATGGGGGACTGACTTCAACACACATACCAATTATTACGATCATAATAAAACACAAAAGGTCAAGGAGTTGGGGTCAAAAGGCTATCAAGTGAGGTATGAGCTAGGAGAGGCATTGGTTAGGCAAAAAAGTCACGACAGGGCCAAACTATTCAAGTGTTGCAGTCGTGCTTAATATGCCGCATTTGACTAACGTAATACGAAGTTGGATTTGATTGATCTTATACAGTAGGGACGACGTTAGAACAGGTCCATGACAGAATTAATCATAAGATCAAACTATAAGGTGTGCTTACAAAGAGATCGACCAAACGAAAGCGAGCGTTTCTCTTTTCTAACATCTGTAGCGGCCATTTTTTTCTTTATCCGGTAAAAAGCTTTACGTTTTTCTTTTTTTTTTGTGCACCAAATCTCCAATCCTTTTCCAAAATCGTTTAACGTGCTTTCGCATCAATTCCTTCTACCGAACATTGCATGGTGTAAACTTAATCAATCAGAGAATGTGCAAGAAAAAAACAAAGCGCTTTCTAGTACAATCCGTCGAAGGGAGCAAACGGGAGCCAGGTAGATACCTTCCTCCGACGGTTTGGAGAGCCGAAACGGGCCAAGCGCGACGGACCGGGAGAGATGGGGGGACGGAAAGCAAGGGAAGCCCACGGCAAGCCTGAGGGCAGGGCGGAAGGGGGGGGAAGTGGCTCGCCCCGCCCGCGGGAAAGGCGGGAGCTTTGGAACCTTTGCCAGGAGGTGGACGCTCCGAGATAGCCTCTAAAACACGTCCGGGTTTTCTAGGGGGGATAAGCTAGTCTTAAACGGGGGAAGGGGGCGAAACCAAGGTTGGACGCCCAATTTCGGACGCCCCTTCGTTCCCCGTTTCTCTTTCCCCCTCTTTCTCTTCTCTTCTCTCTCTCTTCTTATGGGTCTGTTTAACTATTGATAGGGACCTGCAAACGTGGAAGAAAAAAAAAAAAATTATGTCAGCGGAGGGGGTCCCAAAATTCTGTCCCTCTTCTTAGCCCTGCTTTGGAATTTGGGGGGGGGGACTGTAGAAAAATATTAAACAAAAAATGAATTTCCTTTTTTTTTTTTTTTTTTTTGCAAAATTCCTTTTCTTTCTTTTGAGGAAATGCTTTTTACAGGTGATAAAGAAAAAAAAAAAAAGGGTTTTTCAAAAAACAATGGTTGCTATCAAAAAACCCAATCAACATGGATTATGGCCGGGCCTCAGGGGAAAAGAGAATTCAATTTAAAGTTCAAATTAAATATTAATATAATTTTTTAAATTTAAAAAAAAAAAATATGACTATTGGATGAGTTTATTAAATATTATTATTAGAAAAAATACTTAAATTGCTGAGGAATTATCCACAGATAACACTTGAGTATTTCAACATTATTTATCGGGAATGTTATTATAAATTTTTTAATTTTTAAAAATTAATTTTAATAAATTTTATTCTAAATTTATTAAGGGGGATTATTAAAAACAAATTTACATAAAAAAAATTAAAAATTGATTTATATTTTTAAAAAAAAATACCAATAATATTTTATATTATTTTTTATTAGTTTTTTTGGTTCATTGCAAATGTTACAAGATCACATTATTTATTTATTTAAAAAAAATGTATTTATTTTTGAAATAAAAATTATTTAAAAAAAAAAAAAATAAAAAATAAAATCATTTAAAAATATTTAAAATGAATTTTTTTTAACAAAAAACAACACCTTTACCTTAATATAGATAATTGAAAAATGTAATTTTCATTTATTAATTTCATTCAAGTATTCATAAAAATTTAAACCTTTCATCTAATCTAAGTTGGGGGCTAAACCACCGAGTCTAAGTAGCACAATTTATGCCCTTCCCCAAGTTATCCCAAAAAAAAACGCTGAAGCCGACAAAAAAATTCATCAATCACAGTTGATAGAAAAATTTGCCAAAATGGATGGATCTCCCATTAAAAAACGTGTTGTTATTGGTTTCATTAGAATCAAAGCGCAATCCGACAAAAGCTCAGCAGCATTACAATAAAAAAAGCATGGGGGAGGGAAAAACCAAGTTTTACATTTTTAACACATGAAAATTAATGGGGGACGTGGGCTTTGAATTTGTACGTGTGCCAACATGTTCCTATTTTCTGGGTTACCATTTTCTTTTTTTTCCAATTTTTCCTTGCATTTGATCCCGAAAAAAAGGGGGGGAAAAAAAACATCATAAAAAAGAAGAGTAAAAGAGTTTGTTTGTATTGGCTAGGAATTCAGTATAATCTTGACGATTTCAAAAAAAAAAAACACACCCATTCCCACCAGCGATGAAAAAAAAAAAAAAAGGATCAAACTCGGAATGGAAGTAAAAAACCCAAAGGGCTTTCCTCAACCGCCCGGAAAAAGAAAAAAAAAGGCCACCCACTTGCGTGTCCCCCCGCAAAATCGTCATTCCTGAAAACTTGGCATTTTGGCCAGGAACATGGGGGCTGTGGCTTTCTGCGGTTTGGCTTTCTCAGGGAAAACTTTTGTGTAAAAAAAAAAGTGAGCCCCGGAAAAAACCAAATTGCCTGGATTCAGGTTATGAAACGCTATGTCATTAATTCAACAAATCATGGTTGGGAATAAGAAAATTAAAAAAATTGAAACCAGATGGTGCGGAAAAAAAAAATGCTTTAAAACGGCTACAAATCCACTTGTTTCCACAAAAAACTAAAGGGGGGGGATGGAGGGCTGAAACCAAATGGCATTTTTGATTGGGACAAAATATTGCTAAAACCAAAAAAAAAACTATAAAAAAAATGTCCCCAACACATTGGGACCGGTAAAAAAAATTATTGCCAAGAACATTAGGGTAAAAAAAAAAAGTATTCATGTAATAAAAAAACAACCTTGGGGGTCCATGATAAAAACTTCACGTGGGTCCGTGGTTCATTAATGTAAAGCAAAAAAACGTAAGGCTTCCGAAAAATTTACGGATTGTGTAAAAGAAATAAAAGAAACTGCTAAGGATTGTTGGCTACCTGCACATGTTTAGGGTTTGCCAAAAAATGGAAAAAAAAAAAAAAACAGACAAACCTTGCTCACAGACTAACAGATGCTTTTTACACCGTTTCCTTGGGCGTAAATGAGTGTTTTTTTAAAAGAAGGGACAAATAGGATGTGAGTTTGCCATATCTTGATAAATTTTTATCCCAATCTGGGTTTGTTCCACCATGGAAGAAGAACAATAGTCAAAAGGGCCAATGAATGCCAGAAAGTAAAAACATGGTAGACCAAAAAAAAAGGTCAGGGGGAGGTGGTATTTTTGGGGGGCATGTCAAAAAAGAAAAAACTTCAGGTTTTAAAAAGATTTACTTTAACAGTGGGCAAAAAGGAAGTGCCACCATCGTGAAAAGAAATCTTGGTGGCCGGGAAAACATGCAAATTCCCTTGCTTTAAAGCAGAATGGACCCTGTAAAAATGGGAGTCCTGTATACAGAAACAAAGTTAAAAAAAAAAAACCATGTTGAGAGTAGCTGCAAAAAAACCCATCTAAGAAAATAAAAAGTCAGTCGAGAACATATAATGAAAAATAAAATACAAAGAAAACTGCTGCATACCATATGGGTGGAAATGGAAAGATAAAAGGAAAGGGCCAAAAGCCACTAAAAATTTTTACCCCTCCTGTAAAGTAGAGTTATGCTTTAAACAAACAAAAAATGTCGTATTGGGGAGGGTTAAGATTTAAAAATTTGAACCCCAAAATAATAAATCCAAGTATTTTTCTTAATTTTTAGGGG
>PYDT01002503.1:0-11991 GCA_004837865.1 Musa balbisiana | reverse complement strand
AACTCAAAAAGTTTACGAGGTAATGCTCGTTAAACTCCACCAGCAGCCACCTCGTTCAAGCAGCATAAGACATTTGAGAGATTGGCGCATCGTAAAGATGGTCTTGTTTTCTTCTATAAAGGATCCCAAAACAAACAGAGATCAACACAACGTTGCCAACCCACACTAGAGTCAAGTCATTAGTAGTTGAACAACATTACCTATCAGAGTTCAACTACTCATAACACCACAAGAGCTACTAAGCCCAGAGGCATATTTCAACTCGAAGCAAATATTGAAGAACTCCGCACAGGCAAGGATTTACAGTTCTATAAAGGCTTCGGTGAGGACATCGAAGGAATCACGAGTGGAAAGGGCCGTCGCTCACGGATAAATTACTCTATGGATAACAGGACTGATCTTCCCCCGGTTCACATCGACGGGAAGGTTTGGCCCCTCGGATGTCGGCCTCTCTTCGCCACCTTGTGCTGTATATGTTCGAACCAAGGGTTTGGTCTGTTCGCCCATTAAGAATCGTACGTAGCTGGGTTCAACGTCGGTGAGACCGTTCGGTCCAATCCGGTGCGCGTTTAGGCAAGAGAGGACCTTCCCTAGTACGAGCGGCCTGGGGAAGGTACGCACCTCCCTCTGTGTACCATTTATCGTGCCCACAGGTAACCGCTGGGTCTCCAGTGGCGGCGGGATAACTGCTAAATGCACTAAGTAAGCAAGCCCCACCCCAAGATGAGTGCTCTCTTATTCCGACTTCCCCATAGCAACCCCCGTATCACAGCCGAGACAGCGACGGGTTCTCTGGTCCCTTCTGGGGAATGGAGCGCAGAAGTAGTGAGATCCAAGAAAGGTCACGGCGATACGAGCCTGTTTTTAATCATTAGATAGGTTCAATGGAAGTTCAGTGATGTATGCAGTCTAGGCATCCTACTAGCCGAGAGATTTGAACCTTGTTCCACACGACCTGATCATTCGATCAGGCACTCGCCAGCTATTTTCATTGTTCAAACTGTTTGACAACATGAAAAACCAAAAGCCTGCCCTCCCTCTCTATCTACCAAGGATGGAAGGGCAGAGGTCTTTGTTTCCCTCCGTCAGAATTGGTTCCTCACAATCACTAGCAATCAGCTTTTCTCTCATTGCCGTTTCCTTCTTTCATGGTTTGTTTCGATATTCTGGTGTCCTAGGCGTAGAGGAACCACACCACTCCATCCCGACTTGGTGTTACTCTACTACTGCGGTTGCCGATACTTAGGGAAGTCCGGGCGAAAATAGCTCGCGCCAGAATTATAAAAGCTTAACACTGCCTTATTTTACTTTTTCCATATTTGAAATATGAATAGATAAAAATAAAAAATGCAAAGGTCGTCTTATTGCAATAACCCCAATTATGACCTCTCTTCTCTATCACTTCACACCTCTGAACGCACTGTTCTATTTCTTTAATAGATGAGAGAAACCGCGCTTCACTCTTCTTAACCGAATGTAAATTGGCTGGAAAGAAAGGTTCCTTTTTGAGGTACTCCCGGGAACAGATCCAGTGGAGAACGGGGTGGGGCCTGTACTCAGAGGATTAGAGCACGTTGCTACGAACCACGGTTCGGGGTTCGAAGCCCTCCTCGCCCCACAACCTTCCCTTTGTCGAAATGGAAGGCCTTACTTTTTCTTTTTATTTATCGTGTAAGAGTCGATCAGTACCTATAGTAACCAAGACCGGAATCACATCTTTGTGGTTTACTTCCCCGTAACTCTTCCTCAGCAGCTGGCAGAATAGCAGAGCAAGTAACAAGTATTATGAGCATGCAAAAATGCGTTCCTCGTCATTAATATTTTTGCATCGCGGTACTTTGTGGCCATCGGGAAAATCGATGACTGCATCTTTGATGCCCTTCTAGTACATCATCTGAGAATTCGAATTGCTATTTACAAGGGATTATCCCGTATCTACCCGAGTATTGGACGTCGATTCTCAAATATCGTGAACAGATGTGATCGATGAATCGAATGCAATAGAACAAAGACAGCGAAAACGGGTTACCTACTCTAACGGTCAAAGCGAGCCCTTTAATTCCTTTTCATTCTTTAATTAAGAATGAATCAAATCTCCCCAAGTAGGAGCGAAAACCTACGACCTCAGTTAACGCCGAGACCGCTCTACCACTTACACTGAGGAACACCGACAAGATTCGACCTCATAGAGATTCACCCCCTTTTCAACCCATGAACAATATAGTCCGAAGCTTCCTTCGAACTCCCGGAACTTCTTCGTATGGCTCCGTTCCATGCCTCTTTCATAGGGACTCAAAGTTTGGCTCTAAGTTCATGATTCCCATCGAATCCCAATGCCATTCATTTAATTCCCTTTGGTGTCATTGACATACGATAATCATTTATAGTCTATGCCGTTTCTATATATTTAAATTAAGAAATCTCATTCATCATCAAGACATTGTAATAGAACTAAAAAGGGAGTTTGTGAGATTTTTCATCTTTTCTACTGGGTATTTATATCCTTATGCATGAAATAATAAATTCGGTCGTTTGGTCGGACTCATATGGATTTCTGACCACATTCCCATAGGCCCTCTTAATCTCTTCTTCTTCGAGCTCGGGTGAATGGAAGAAGGAACCATAAGGAAGGTATCAGCAACACCTGGTTTTATTACGGGACAGCTCCTGATGTTCATACGATCTATTTGCGCCTTGCATCTAGCATTGGTATGAACCCATACACTACTGTCTAGTTCTACCCTATCTTTTGTTCATTCTTCTGGAACCATCCAAAACTTTTTTTGCTTATGTCTACTACCAGAATTCAAATTCGTAATCTCAGCCTTCATGTGTATTTCTGAATAATCTCCATTTTTCAATTATCAAACCATTTCATTTACCAAGTTCAACGTTAGCCAATTAGTCACATTTATATGTTTCGCTGCAACAACAAGATGATTAGTTGTCACAATTAGTTTTATTGTTTGGTTTTACTTGGGTACTTTTCTTCATGAAATGGTTTGGATTGGTAATTAGTCTGGCTACGGCCAAATCATTCTATCGATCTCAATCTAATAGGTTACCGTTGCCTAAATCTAATAGGTCCGTTGTGTCAGAATTGAGATAATTCTATGGCTCGAATTTTTAGTATTCTCTTTTTATCCCTGTTGGTCTACTATTTAGGCATGAAATGCCGTCGCCTAATTGTCACTAAGAACGAAGAAACCTCAAAAGTCAGAAAAGTCAAAAATCAGAAAAGGAGGAAAGGTGGGAGAAAAGTGATGAAGAAGCGATGTAAAATTGAGAAGAAAGCGATGTAAAAGTGAGTAAGAAAAGCGATGTAGAAACAACTTCCGAAAGAATGAGACTAACAGAACAAGACGATCACCGGAAAAAGAGACCTTCCCTTTATTCGGAAGAAAAAGGAGGATCCGGACAAACTAGATTAAACGAAGAGATCCGAGTGAATGAAAGAAAAACAAAGCTGAATGCCACTTTCCACTTTAAAGACACATCTATAAAGATAGCCAGTTTACGAAGATTCTTATCGTGATACCTATCAAGATAATTTGGGAATTGGGGAAGACGGGAACGAGAAAAATGAAAAGACTTTTTATGCTTTGGACTTTGAAAAAACATTGTAAACTTTTCTTTCGATTTCTAAGCGGTGGAATAGTCCATGCGATATATAAAAAATACATCGATTTGAAAATAGTGTCAAAATGACTGTCACAATATTTTTATACGTGTTCAAGTGATGGAAAACAAAATAATATTTTTACCTATCCGCCTAGTTTATAACTTTTTCGGAATGAAGACACGCAAAATGTCTTTGTAAATGACAGTAAAATTTTCCATGAAGGACCTATTGATTATTGGTTTCACCCAAAAGAGCAAAAAAAATACAACTTGAGCAAGAATTGATAAGTCGAAGAAAACTCTAGAAGAAGAAGAAGAAGAAGAAGAAGAAGAAAGGAATCTCTTGCTCTAGATATACTTGAAAAAAGGGCCAGATTATGAAACGATGCGAATGAGCAAGATACTTGACAAAAAGGTATGATCCTTTTTTGAACGGCCCGTATCGTGGAACAATAAAAAAAATTTCTCTTCAAATAACAATCTGAATGATTAATTACTTCAACAAATTGATTTAATTACTTCTACAAAATGAATTAATTACTTCTACAGAAGAAGAAGATGTAGATTCCATAGAAACGTTTGGGATAAATAAGATTCATGGGCTCTTTCCATTTCTAAAATTCTCGAGAATTTGAACTGAAAGAATCCGCTTGATGAGAAATCATATTTAATTATATTGTAATTTCTTAACCCCGTCAATCGATGAATCTTCTTATTTTTATTGGAAGAAGGAAGAAGACATTAATTCAGAAAGTAAAGCAAAATCCTTGAGATTTGTATTCGACATAATTACAACCACTCCAAATGATCAAACAACAAATGAAAAAAATCCATTGAATAGAAGAAATTCCAGTAAAAAGCGTGCCTCGCGGTCATACAAATTGACCGATGAATTAGAAGGACTGGATCAAGAAACTGAGAGACAGAAGGAGATTATGAAATAGTTCAAGAAAAGCGAAGGGTGGTGAATCTATACTGATAACAATCGGATACGGATTACCGAGATGAATATGATCAAGCAGAAGCAGAAGAGGTGGCTTTGATCGTGGTATTCGCAACAAACAGATTTAATCGGGGGATATCCAGGATCCATGCGTGCTCAAGACGTAAAAACAGTTATTGGGACAATTTCAAACAAAATGTTCATTCCCGCTTTTTTGGATCCGAATAGACAAAGTCTTTTTTTTTTTTTTTTTTGGAGATTCTTTGTTTTTTCTTTTTTTGTTAGATATAGATATCGAGATAGGATTAATATATTTTAGGAATCCGGGGGGAAACCCAGAATCCGAAAATTCCGACTTTGAGGAGGAAGAGAGAGACAAACACTGGGAAAAAAAGCCGAGGAGGAAAAAAAAAAAAAGAGGAAGATGAACGGATAACAATATCAGAGAATTGGGATAGCATGATATTTGCTCAAGCATAAGAGTTGATGTGATAACCAATCTTTTTTAGACATAAACATTGTATTGCCTTCATTGATAATAGCTTAAAAAATATTGGACGTATGTATTATTTCCAATTCCCGAGTGGTATGAGATTTGAAGGAATGGAATAGGAAATACATTTAAATGCACCTATAATGGTGTTCCATTTCAGAAAACAGAATTTCCCGAAGATGGTAACAGATGGTATTCAGATAAGATTTTATTTCCTGTTTCGTTTAAAACCTGGCGAAGATCTAAAATACGATCTCATATGGAAGGATCCAATGAAAAAAAAAAGGAAAAAAGAATTTTAGTTTTTTTACAGTGGGGGGATATGGAAACGGAAACCTCCTTTTGGTTCTCCCGAACCAACCTTTTTTTTTGAACCATATATAAGGAACTCAAAAAATAAGTAGAAAAGTAAAAAGAAACTCTCTAAAAAGTTCAAAAGAAAAAACAGATGGTCCTCAAAAATATGTCTAGTTTCCGTCCTAAAACGAGTTCTAAAACGATTCTAAAAAACGAATAGTTCTAGTTCTAAAAAAACGAATAGTTCTCGTTCTAAAACGAACAGTTTAGTTCTAAAACGAATAATGAAGAAGAAACTTGAAAAAAGTGAACCAAGTCTTTATTGAATTGAGGAAGGAAAAGTACAGAAACCAAATGAAACAAATGCAAAGATTCAAAAAAAAAGAATCAGAGTATTCAACGAATCCGGACCATTCAATTCCGATCTATGAATTGGACAAATTATTTACTATAGAAAAAAAAAAATGAAAGAATCTTGCTGAAAGACAATCACAATAAGGATCAAATAGAAGGAATCACAAAAGACAAGAAGGAAACAGCCAGCCTGATCATGATAAAAGACAGGAATTACCAAAAACATATTGCAGCTTCTTCCAAGAAAAAATACCGAGAAATACGCAAATACCATCTTTTATGAAATCTTTCATGAAAAAATATAACATAGATATATGCAATGTATGGGGTACCATTTCTAAGGTTAATGCACAACCTTTTAAAAAAACCAAATTATCAAGGAATCCATTTACAACCCCCCCCCCCCCCCCTCCGATGAAAGAATCAAGAAGGAATTGATGAACCAGATCAGATACATGAACTTATTTGACTATAACAAAAGTCCTTTCTAATCCAAGATAGAAAGGATTTTTAAACACTTATCACGGACTTATCTTCCTTGTCCAAGGCATAGTATTTTACAAATGTCACAAACCCCATTATTTACAACCATCACCTGAGATCTGTACTCAATATCACGACCGGGGCCTATCTTGTATTAAAGGACAGCTAAAGATTATGTATGACACGAGGCATATTGTTCAAAAATCACGGCATAAGAAAAAGTAATAAGTCGGAAAGAATAAATGGAAAACTGGCGTAACAGGGTCACTCGATCAATATAATTTTTGTTTCGGGACGCCAAATGGTCTCGATTAGTACCGACCAAATGGCGAAACCTAGCACGCTCAATACGGTGACTATTCAAAATAAAGAATCAATGAAATTGATTCATATAAAAAAGAAAAAGACCGATTAAATTCATTCATGAATGAAATTTTTATGCAGTGGAGTATCGACGAGTGAAAAAGAAAAATTAAAAAAAACACTACGATATGATCTTTTATCACATGAATATATAATTATGGGGATAGTAAGGACTCATACACACTGAAACCCGAGCGTTTATGTATTGCTAAATATGACATTGGATGGTTACTAACAAAGGCATATTTTATTGAGACCATAAAATTTGGAGAGAAAATATTGGATTATAGAATTCTTACATTTTTGCCTTAGAAAACAATAGTGATATTGAGGAACAATAGTGATATGAGAACAATAGTGAATGAGAACAATAGTGATATGAGGCTGGGACCGATAGGTATATCGGTACCGAAATTTATAAAAATACTCAGGGACAAGACTCATCAACCGTTTAAAAAATTTTTGATTGGAGGGATGACCGAATTTTATTATTACCATATCAAATCTAGGGAACTTGGTCTTCCCAGAATTTGTGTCCCCTTTGATGCATATAGATTAAACCGTCTGGCTATACCAATCAAATTACTTCTTTATAATATTTTATTATGAAATGATATAGTCAAAATCAAAATGAAAAAAAATAAACTTTTTTTGGGGGGATATTAGTCAAAATCAAAATGAAAAAATAGTAGTCAAAATCAAAATCAAAAAAATATAGTCAATCAAAATCAAAAAAATATTAGTCAAAATCAAAATCAAAAAAAAAAATATAGTCTCCAAATCAAACAATATTAGTCAAAATTGCAGATAATCAAAAAAATATTAGTCAAAATCAAAAAAATCTTGTTCAAAAGCAACCAAATCCCAAAAAAAGATAGCTCCAAAATCAAAAAAATTTAGTCAAAATCAAAAATCACAAAAAATAATTAGTTCAAATCAAAAATATAGTCGAAAAATCAAATGAAAAAATATTACGTCAACATCAAAATGAAAAAAACTAGTAGTCAAAATCAAAAAACAAAGATGCGTTAAAATAGAATTCCAATTCCATACAAGAGTAAAGAGGGTCAATCAAACTTGTATTCAGATCACAAAAAACAAAACCAAGGAATATCCTGACGAGGATTGCACGAGATCAAACATTTAAAAAGGTAAAAAAACAAAAAAAAAATCCAAGAAAAAAAGAAGAAGGGGAACTAGTCCTTGTTCCTGAAAAAATTCATTTTTCATTAAGATGGGATGACCCTCGAATCAAAAAAATTTTTTTAATATGTTAGGATATATTGTCTCCTAATTAGATGCTAAATCCAAGGGAAATTACTATATCCCCGCATTCAAGAGACGAGATCCATCTGGATGTAATGCTGATCAGAAAGATAAAGCTCTGACAGAAATTAATAAAAAGGGAATATAATTAATCGAACCATTCGTCTATCTGTAGAAGGGATGGAAAAATTCATTAGATATCAAACCAGAAGTATTTTCATTGGTCGATAGAGTCAAACCACCAAATTATAGAAAATACATAAAGAAAAGATTGTGATAAGAAGACTTTAAAAATCATGGACGGACATGGCAAGATATTGTGAAGGGGGATCAAGATCATTATAATTCTTTGTCCTGAACATATTCTATCTCCTAGACGTCGTAGAGAATTGAGATTCTAATTTGTTTCAACTTCAGAATCGGGATATGTGCATAGAAATCCAGTATTTTGCAACGAAAAAAAATAAGAAAAATCTGAACAATTTTTGATGAGGGACAACGTCTTATACGGATTAAATAAATTAATTAAAGCAAAATGTTATTTGGCCCAATACCGATAGAAAGATTTACGCTTTAGGATCGTCTTGGTTGATACCAATAATGGTAGTCGTTTCAGTATGTCAAGGATACGTATGTATCCACGATTCAGACTATTTAAGAGTATATTCCTATATATCACAGTGGCCGTTTTCAGTAAATAAAACCGAAAGATGTACGCATATGGGTGTGTTACGTTTGGTACATGATAGTATGTACTGTGTATCAATTCAATTGAATTAGGAAAAGAAATCTACAGATCTTTTTAGGTGCAAAGAAATTCATTCTCTTCGTAAATGCAGAAATATTATCCTTTTCTAAATATATTATCCTTTTCTTTCTATCTAAATCCAAAATGGAAAATTTGATTTGATAGAAAAACGGATAAATCTAAATTTTGCGTGTACTAGATTCAAAAAATTGACCGAATCTAATAATTATTATTTATTTATCTGATCGGTAAAATCCATGATGGAAAGAAAGAAAAAAAAAGATAAAAAAAGTTTTTGGTCAAAAATTTCATTCATTTCACTTCTGCCACAAGAGAAAAAAGAAGAAAACAGGGGTTCTGTTGAATTTCAAGTATGAAGTGTCACCAATAAGATACGAAGACTTACTCACATTTGGAATTGCAACAAAGAGATTTTTTATCAAAGAGGTCTACAAAAAATTCTGAGAGAAAAACGTCAAGTCTGCTGGCTATTTGTCAAAGAAAAATAGAGCGCGTTATAAGAAATTAATTGACAGTTGGATATTCGGGAGCCAAAAAGAGTTTAATTAAATCGTTTGAATTAGTATAGTAGTTATTAGATTGTTTATTTTGATGAACCTCCACTTTTTTGAGGGATTCATGAAATAAGAATAAGGAAAAAAGATATGACGTACCGGCTACAAAAAACGATTCATGATAGAATATGGGTCCTCACCACCCATCAATGCATGGTGTTCTCGACGGGATCGTTTACTCGATGGTGAAGATGTTATTGACTGTGAACCCATTATGGGTATTTACACAGAGGGATGGAAAAAATAGCGGAAAACCGAACAAGTATACAAATCTGCCTTAGTAACACGTTGGGATATTTAGCTACTAGTTCACAGAGGCACTAACGGTAAATGCACCAGAACAACTGGAAAAATGTTCAAGTACCTAAAAGGCTAGCTATATCAGAGTAATTATGCTGGAGCTGAGCCGTATAAGCTTTCATTTGTTATGGCTGGCCTTTATGGTTTGCGGATATCGGCGCGCAGACTCCCTTTTTTATATTTTCGAGAGAGAGAATTATATATGATTTTCGAAGCCGAACAGGTATGCGAATGATGCATAATTATTTCCGCATCGGAGGAGTAGCTGACGATTACCTTATGGCGGATAGTAAATGTTTGGATTTTTGCGATTTATTTTTAACAGGAAATGGTTGAATATCAAAAAATCATACGCGAAATCCCATTTTTTTGGAGGAGTCGAAGGAGTGGGCATTATGGGTAGAGGAAGCAATAAATTGGGGTTTATCAGGGAACGATGTTAAGAGCTTCGGCACCAATGGGACTGGTAAAATTGATAATATGAGTTGTTACAAGAATCGATGGGAAGCCAATGGCAAAAAAGAGGAGATTCGTTAGCTCGTTATTTAGTACGAATCGGGAAATGAGGGATCTATAAAAAATAATTCAACAGGCTCTAGAAGGAATTCCTGGAGGACCTATCGAGAAGGTAGAAGTCCGACGACTTGATGAGCAAAAAATCCGAATGATGATTTTGAAATAGTTATTAGTAAAAACCTTCACCCAATTTGAATTGTCGACAAACAAGAATTTACGTGAGAGTAGAAGCCCCAAAGGGGAATTAGGAATTTTTGATGGGATAATAGTGTTTTCCCGTGGAGAGGAAAAGTTCGTCACCCGGCTTCATAAATTTGCAAATTCTTCCTAAGCTAGTTAAAGAATGAAATTGGGCTGATATCTGACGAGACTAGGTAGTTCTAGATATAATTATGGCGAGAGGTTGATCGTTGAAATGAAATGATACGACAGAAGTACAAAACTATCAATTCTTTTTCTATATCGGAATCCTTAAAAGAAGTATAGGATCATATGGATCTTTGTACCCATTTTGACCTTATATTGGGAATTAAAATAGGGGTACTATAATTGTGTGGTTAGAATGAGAAATATCTGCAGATACACAACGTATTGGGCATGAATATGCCGGCCCTGGGGAAGTCTCAAGCTATAGCAGATGGAAACTAACTACTTTTTAAAGAAGACCTTCTCCATCTAGAGGGAGTGTCGTTTGTTAGTATTGGACCGTTATAGTGGTCATATCAATTCTACAAGTTATTTAGTAAGTCCTTTTGGGTATCGCCTCATTTTAGCCGATCTCAGTATAGGGTTTTTTTATGGGTCGCAATTCAAGATTGCTCCTATGGGCTTCGTATGTCAGGATACGGATCGATAATAAATATTCCTTTTCAGGTGGTCTACGAGCGGCTGCTCAATATATTAGTGATGAAATACATTACCTCATGTGTGTTATCAATATCTCTACGTGTGATGCGTTGAAACATGAACTTTATACTTCTCCTAGAAGTAAAGGAAAGAAGTGAATGAATGTATTGAAAGGTATTTATTGTTTATTCATCATTCGGGTCAATGAGTTAACCAGATAGTATATGAGTGAAAACAAACAAACTTAGAAGTTTGCAGTAGAGATAAAATTCATTTCATATGTACAAGATAAAAGTAAGAACATAAGCAGTGAACTGTGTACCCCAAGATTAAGAGCTGCATTAGTCAGCATATCTGAAGCGGGTGTAAACAGATCACTGTATGGAGTTTCATTACTGTTTGTATTATTACAAGGCCGTAGATCAATCAAAAAACAGTGGACGGTTAGGAACACCAAAGTGCACAAAGGATTAGTAATAAGATAATGTAAAGGATATAAAAAAAAAGAAGATATTTCTACATAAAAAAAAAAAAAAAAATTATAAAAAAAATAAAAAAAATGAATAACGAATCAAAATAGGAGACTTTAAGTTGGTAGAAATGATCAAGCAGTACTCCCTCGATTCCGATCTAGAGTAATGCTCCATTCACTGATAAAAAAGGACTATCCAGAACGCATTAATCCTTATTCTTTTTTTTTTTATTTTTTCAAAGTACCCTCTTCTGAGGATAGCAAGAACAGGAACAAAAGAAATGGAATGAATACTCGAATGTAATAATCGAATGATAAAAAAATTATTTATTTAGTATTCTTTTTACCATCCATATGGGTGGAATTGTTATCACATTATGGACCAATTCCTAATTCTTTAAATTCTTTAGATTTATTGATATAACGAGATTTATTGAAGGGCTGAGTATTACCGAACAAAGAAAAAAAACATTTTATTATCATAAGGGATGAGATTAATTCCGAAGCAATTTTTTATCTAGCAACGGAATCCATGGTTTAATTTTTGGACTCTCTGAATATCTTTATTCTAGTGTCCCCAAAAGAAAGGGGTTGATAATATCGAACGTCCTTACATTTAATTTGTGGCCATAGAGGAGCCGTATGAAGCTGAGGTCTCCATGTACGGTTTTGGAATAGCGATGGAAACAGTAAGTTATTATCGACATAATTATC
>PYDT01001914.1:0-11991 GCA_004837865.1 Musa balbisiana | reverse complement strand
GGGGCTTTATTGAAAAAAGGTTTATGCTTGAGCATAACGTAAAAGTGGGTCGTTTGTTTACACGCTTCGTCTTGCAATTAACTTCTAGCTTAGCAGTCTTCACCTTTTGGCAATGTCAGTAAATTAACTTGTGATACCAAAAGATGCAGGATTGATGCAGGGATTTCCAATTTTTCCTAACGGTGGTTATACAATAGTCAGCATGTGCGGATTGAGTTAAGGTTTGTGTCCGGTGTTAGGAACTCTGCGATGTAAGATTACACCGGACGATCGGTCGGAATATTGTTATCATATGCTATAGGACACAGTCTGCATTCATGTGGCTGGACACGAAGGTACGGGGCCTTCACGTGCCTCGCCTCTTCGATTCTTCAGTGTGGCAACCAAGATTATCCTTCGTGTCGTTAAGAGGGATGGATATGCTCGTCAGCGTCAGAGAATTCGTGTCTTCTTCTTCTCAGAGTTCGAATGGTACATGGAAAAGGTGTTGCAAGCTCACCACCTCACTAATTTCAGATGGAGACTTCCACTACCACGTCAGTATGTGTTGCAAATATGCAAGCTTCTGATGAGCTTCTCAACAACTCCCAAACCGTTTAAAATAGCAGCTGTGAGTGACATTATCCAGATCTGACGTAAGAAGCTTTCAAAAAAACGTTTTCTCGGACCACTGTTCTGCGGTCATCGAGAACGTAACATGTTCCGGCTGGTTCATGTGTGTCTTTCTGATAATGCAATGAGCTGGAAGGCAGCCTTGGTCTTTGGAGGCAGATGAGAGCCAGTTGGAAAGGAAGGGCTGTGGCGGGATAATTTTTGTGTATGTAATGCGAAGGGCGTGCAAAAGCTCAGGGACCCTCAAGCCATGCAGGACAATTCAATTGTCTTCAATGGTATGTTGAATCTTAATGGCATGTACCTTACAAGTCGGCCTGGCATCAGCCACCCATTGACACCTTAAAGGGCGCATCAAGCACAACTTGTGCCGATGGAGCATCTGAAGGTAACGCTGTCTGAAGTTTGAAGCAGCTCTCATCGGTTGCATTGATTCTAAGTATCAGATGTTCTTTTGTGAAGGACCATTCCGCGAAATTGAATGTGCCAGGTATTCATAACTCGAGTATTTCATCTATGCCTCAACATCTTGGAAAGTCAAATGCTCTTAGAACTCACCGTGGCATCGTGCCAACTCTCTCGCGATGCTCGGTGAGTGACCTAAATGATAGACATCATCTCAAAACAGTGCATCATCTCCTTAAAGGAAAAAAAGAACTGTCATGCAGTGCTGTGTTTCTTTTCTCATGCTGCTTTCTTTGTATGTCCGATTAGTAGAGTTGGAGCTTTAATTCCTGAGAATAAGATTCTTTCCAGAACCGTGTATAGGCGAGAATTTGATGTACTTAAGGATGATACTTTGCTTCTCTCGATCTCTAAGTGCCTCTTAATCATATCCCTAATTATCGTCCGAGCCAGCATACCCATGTATAGCTTCATTTCTTTCAGGGGCTTACCTCTCGGATGTCGAGGATGAGCTTGGCAAGACACATCGGATTACGGCACGCGAAATAAAGGTTCCCAGGTAGTTGGCTTTGGCTTGCAAGATGTCGGAGGAGAAGCGATGGATCCTACACCTGTGTGCCAGGGTCTTCCTATCGGAAGACAGAACGTTAATCTTGCCTCAACCTACACTCAAGCCCCAATACCGGCACAAACTACAGTTTCCTTTGTTGCTTCTTTTTTCTGTACTTGTTCTACCAAACCTCGTATCAACATGGAACTCCTTATCACACCGAATGGAGGAACACCTCAATACTTCAATCGATCCAGGGTATGAAACGACGGATAAGACTTGATATTTTTAGGAACGCAATGCAGCTGACGCAAAGCACCAGAGGAGTATTCAGGACTTCCTTAGCAACGGAAGAACCCATTGGAAGATAACGCTCCTCGGGGTGGGAGGCAAGATCCTCGAGCACTGTCTGGAATCACGACCTCGAGTGCCTTGTAGTTGAATACCTGAATCTTGATCAGGTACCTGCTGTATCCCATCTGAGTTTCAATCGATCATCTTTCTGGCACGCGATCATCTATCGCTCTTAGCGCCATGCAGGGACACAGCATCTACCCACCGGTGACGAATACTAGCAAGCTCACATTCGCTCAAGTATCTTACACAAGCCTACCTCGTGTGATGAACACCAAGTAAGGTTCATTTATCCCTAGCTCAGCTAGCACGCACTGGGGGGGGGGGGGGGGAGGGTGTTCACGTACACATATAATTCATCCGCAATATACATCAAACTGGAACGGAGGTGACCCGAGAGGACTGTGTGGCTGCGATGAGGCTTTATATCATGATGCATCACAGAATGTCTCCGCTGCGAGTACCCTCAGGCTGCGGCGAGAGTCCTAACATTAACCCAGCGTGAGGCAACGGGAGCTGGAAAATGACACTGATCTTTTACTGGAGCTCACTCGGCCTCCCGTTACTACTGATGGTGCCTGGACCTTCTTAACAATGCTTGGCAAGATGGTGCGAGCATGCATGTATCCTACGTCCCTGGCAGGACCTACGAGCAATCTTATCTAATCTGCTGTACTTACAAAGACTGTGAAGGGGAGTAGATTATGTAGGATTTTGCTATAATTGCTAGGAGTCGCAACTCGTGCAACTCTGTAGCTTAAAGGGTGTGCACTGAAGTCATGTACTTTGTTTACATGATCCGACATGATGTTCCCCTGGCTACATCTTATTTACCTTATAATAAGGGTGGAGTACATACCTGATATGCTATTGACGGCTGCATGCACATCCAGTGTTTCCATGATTTGGAGATCCACCAGAAATCTTAAAAATTCATCCATGATCTAATTGTTTATCTTCTTGAATTTATATGAAGGATTTGATTTGTCTCATTTTATTTTTGTTGCATGTTTATTTGAAAAATCAAAATTTCCAGTTTTTAAATATAATTAATCGTATTAATCTTCATGTATTGTGCAAATCTATAGCGAAATACTGTAGTGTTATTTTAAAGATGCTTATTGATGTGCCAAAGGCGCCATATCTATTTTCATAAACGTAATATTCTTATGGAGCATTCGTGTTTTTCACATGCGTAAATGATACTAAACACATAAGGCTTAATTTGGTATGGTCCATTTCAACTTTAAAGAAATAAAAGAGAATCAATCAAATCAATTAGCTGTTGATACATAGAAAACTTAACAGTAAAAGAGGAGGATTTAATGGGGAAAAAAAAAAAAAATATTCGGAGTTTTCAAAAAAAAAAAAAACTTCACTTAAATTACAGCACCGTAAACCATCTTATCTTGGTAATTAATCAATTTCATGAGATTAATTGTCATATTAATCCCACAAGGTTCCAATCTGCCACTAATGGAGGGAAAACCAAATTCAAACTTAAAAAAAAAAACGTATTCGGACGGAAGTTTGACTTGAAAACGGTAGAGATGTAGTTGTCTCTTGTGATGAAAAACTTGTTATTCATTTAGAAGTGCGGACCCAAAGCCATGGTCCACGTTTGCAATGGTTGAAAGGATTGAAGGAATTCCTTGTTTCTTGACAAAGATTGTGGGATTACGCCCTTTACGCCCCCCCGGGGGGCAACGTCAAAAAACCAGTTACGGGCGTTAGCATGGTTGTTCCCCACCATTGTCAAATATGGGGGAAAATTAGGTGGGAACAAAAGCGGGGGGACAGCTGCGCGGGCAAAACGGTGGCAAATAGGGTTTTTTTTTGGGAGGGTTAAAAGAAGAGGGCCCAAAAAAGTAGGCCATGGGCCGGCGGGCGATTGGGGGCGGCGCTCGGAAGAGCCCTCGAGCCGAGGGATCCCTTCTTTTCTTCTGGATCTCCCCGTGCCGCCCCACTCGAGGGAAAAAAAACTTTTCCCAGGTGTTTCTTCTTCTTGCTCCAACTCGGGCCTTTTCTTCTCGGCTCTTCCGCCGCCGCAAAGCTTCCACCTTCGGGAAATCCTTTCGGAGGTACTTACACTTCCCTCGGCCAATCTGTCGGGGCCTTCGGGCTTCGATCTTTAGTTTTTTTCCCATCATTTTATTAGTTTTAACGTGGAAAGAACTTTGGGTGAATCTTTGGATTCTGGAAAAGTTTTTAACAAATCTTTCGTACTTTACTAAAAATGTACTCTTTTTCAATGTTGGAAGGCGCTCCACTTAGTAAAATTATTTTTTTGGAAATCATCCGACCGCCCTTTCAAATTTTGGTTCAGAATTCAAAAAACTCCAAAAAAAAGGTTTTGTTTTTTTTTTTTCTTTTTTTTTTTTTTTCTTCTCGTTTTTGTTTGATTCATCTTTCTTTTTATTTGAATATTTTTTGGGTGCTCTTGTTTATTTGTTGGATTGGTGTTGTGGCAAAAAAAAAAGGTGGTGTTAATTGGGTTAAATGTGGAATTTGTATTGGGCATTTTACTGGGGACGGGGGAAATTTAAGGTTTCCCGCAGGTCCGCCGGTGAGTTGGGGTTGTGCCCAAAAATTCTTTGATGCCTTTTTTTCACCAGCGTTTACTGCTTACACTTTTGGACCAATTGGCCTCACCTTCTATTGCCTCCTCCGCAAGGGCGTGGAGGGCTGGACTTGGCTTTTCAGGGAAGGTAAATCCGGTTATTCCTCTCTTTCTTTTTCTGTTAGTTCAATTCATTTTTAGTGAGCCAACATATTAAAAAGATTAATTTGCCTTGGTTTTGAACTTGAAAAAACATAATTTGATTGGGCAATTGAGTTCCATTGGCGGAAATTTCGATTGAGGGGACTTATGAGGGTAATTCCACTTGCTGTAGCCAAAAAAGGTGTTTATTTTGGCTTTATGTTTTGCTTAAAGGGGTTAGTTTCTGGGTTTTAAGTTTTAACCGTTTAGGTTTGTCCGAAATGTTAGGGAACAGATACTTCCACATCTAGGGCCCAAGTTTTAGAATCTTTCTTTTATATTTTCTTCCTAAAACCTTCTGGAAGTCCCAAAACAACCCAACCTTTCAGAATTTTCCCTATTTAGGTATGGGGGGAAATTGGAAACGGGGAAAAAAAAAAAACTCCAAAAAAGGATGGTAATCCTGTGTTATTTTCCCCCTTTTGTGGTATAGAAATATTTTAACAACCAAAAAAAAAACCAACATAACTTGTTTTTTGTTTTAGTTTTTTTTTGTTACATTTGTGTAGAGGTTTCCCTTCAAGGGACAATCTGTTGTTTTGGGTTTTTTATTTTTTCTGTTTGGCAGGGGCTTTGTTTTTAACTATCACATTTTGTAAACATTTCAAAAAACACATGGAAAAAATACAAAAAAAACTTAAATTATAAGCGGGGGACAAAATTTTTTTTAGGAAAAGAAAAAAAGGGTTTAGGGTTGGGGATATATTTTTCAAGCCACAAACTTTGAACCTTTCCCTACCTGCTGGTTTGATGCAGTTTTCATTGGAGGTCTTGTGGTTTTTGGGAGGCTTGGGCTGTGCATTATTTGTCTTTTTAAAACCCAACTTATTCATTTGAAGTGTTTTGGCCTGAAAATGTTTGAAAAAAAATAAAAAAAAACTTAATTTTTATTTTTCCCTCTATGACAATTTTCGAACAAAAAAAAAAAAAAAAAAAAACCAAAAAACAAAAAAAACAAGATATGCCTTTGTTTTGCCAACAGCGACATGGCTTCCAATTACAGAAGTTTTGCTTCAAACTTGTTTGTTTTTGAGTACCATTGTTATTAATGTATTTGAGTCCTGGGATCCTTTGATAAGAATGTTTGGTCATGGTTGTCGGGAAACTTCAAAAATGAAAAGGAAAAAAGGTGTTAAAAAAACAAAACTCCTGTTTTTTATTTTGGCATTTGCTGTTGGTGCCATTTTGGTTAAGGGGGGGTTATTTAGGAAAAAAAAAGGGGGAAAAAAAAGAAGGATTAAGTATTCTGGGATGGCACCAATAAATCCATACTTAAATACGAGGGGTTTCTTTGTATTGTTTGTTGCCTCCATATTTGGGTTCCATAATAAATTTATAAAGGGCAAATTAAAGGGGTTTTTTGCTGTACTTGCTTGGAATTGCTAATTTTTGGAATTTTTTCTGTATAATGTAATGGTGAATAAAAAGTTGAGTGTTGCCTTGGCCACATATTTCTTTTTTGGAACTGTTCTCTTCATCTCCCGGTTTTCGGCTTATGTTTTTTCATTAAAAGCTTTCTTTGTTGTTATCATCCCTGATTTTTATTTATGGGGGGAAAATTCTTTACACCCAGTGTAGGTTTTTAACAGGGCTTTCCACCCCATGGGCTTTGTCAAACCCTTTGGGGGGGGGGCACTCAGGTGAAAATGTTTATTTTGGCTTTGCCTTCCACCAATTATTCAATTCTGGAGTCCATGTGCGGGAAGGAAATCTTTATATAGCCAATTTACAGGAATTAGGAAAGCAAGTTCGGAGCTGAATTGTACATAAGGGGGCATTTTAAAAAAAATTTTCATAAAGGGGAAAAAAAAACTGCCAGGTCAAGCCAAAAAAACTGGATCATGGTGGGATTGAGTTATTTTTGAAAATAATCAGAAAAAATAACTTTTTTTTGGTTAGGTGGGACTGGTGGTTAGGCCAGGTCTTTGGGGGGTTTTCGAAGGGGGGGCGCGTCCTCTGTAAACGGAAACAGTCAAGAAAATTTCAACCATTTACCAGAAACCCCAAACAGAAATTACTATGGGGGGGGGGGGAACCTTTATTCAAGTGAGGAAAAGTTGATATGTATTTTTCCACCTGTATTATGGATTTGCAATGGTTATAAAGCCTTCCACTAGCAGGCATATTGTTGTTCCATGGGTGGGGACAAAGGCAAACCCACTGGTTTTGGTTCTGATATCGTTGCAAACGTTGGCCTTTCTGTTAAAACTCTCTTCTATAAAAAACCATCCAATTCATTGGTTTCAAGTTTTCTATGGGGGGCCCCATGGGGGTTTTTGCTTCAAGGTTTTTTAAAATTAGTGTTAGTTGTTTATCATTGTAACTATTTGGCATGTGCTCTTCTAATTTTCCAATTTAAACTTCATCACGAATTTGAACCCTGTTGCTTTAGGGGGGACCAAAACCAAATTTTTTTTCTTTAATGTTTT
The DNA here is from genome assembly GCA_004837865.1 of Musa balbisiana. Taxonomy (NCBI): domain Eukaryota; kingdom Viridiplantae; phylum Streptophyta; class Magnoliopsida; order Zingiberales; family Musaceae; genus Musa; species Musa balbisiana. The sequence continues at coordinate 4,880 of PYDT01001914.1, read as the reverse complement.
CCCCCTAAACCCCCAGCATTTTGGGTTTTTCTTTATTTTGGAAACAGTCATTTATTTTTGGTTGCTAACCCAAAACAAAAAGATTTAATGAGTGGACTTTTCTTGCTGGTTTAGATTTCATATTTACTCACGTTTAAAAATCCAAAAAAAATATATCTTACCTTGCTGGAAGGTTTTTTTTTTTTTCCCATCTTGAAAAACAATGCATTCCCAACCACCTTATGTTAGAGGAAAACCTTTTTTGTTATTACATCGCCTTGAAACACATGTTAAATCATCGGGTGTGTTTAGTGTGGGAAAATTGTTGGGCTGATAATTTTTAATTTTTTGCTTTTGGGGGCAATAATTGGACCTGATAACTTTTATGTAGGGATTTGGCAAAAACAAAAAAACAACCCTCTAATGGGGGGACATTCAGGATAAAAACCATTTGAAAAAAACCAAAATTTGTGACGTGGGTTGCCGAGGGATTTTGCGGGTTTGTTTTCTTGACATCCATGGCTTACTAGGAAAGGGCGCCATTTTGCTCTAAACGATGGATCCCCTTGGTTTCTTCTCTTCTTCTCAAAAATAAAAAAAATTGGTTAGGGTTGGGATTTTTTCAAAATTCTTTTTAAAGCAGACAAGGAAAATATCTCCACCCCAATTCCTTTCTGGGTCTTGTATTATTTTGGAAAAGTTGCGTCGGCAACCTTTCCTTGGCATAGTAATTCATCTATAGTGGTTGAAAAACTTTTTTTTATCATATTCTCAGGAATAAATTCCATCTTGCAGCTGTTTTCCTTTTTGTTATCTGTTTCAGTTTCAGGGGTCACTTTTTTTTAGAGTGTGTTTTAAAAAAAATATTTTTGGATGGCGGGGGGCCAAGGGGGCTTTCATCCCGGAAGCGGCAACATGTTAACAAACAGGCAGTGCTATTTAAAGATGGATGTTCAAACAGCTGGACCAAAACACAAATATGAAAATGTTTTCTAAGTTAAGGTAAAGCAGGGGTTACAAAAAAATTTTGATTATTTTTGAGTTTTGTTTCCAAAAAGGCCAATCAACGCCTTTAAATTTCCCAGTCAAAATCTTTTAAGGTTGGTTTGATGTGGTTATAAAGGAAAGTCAAGTTTGTCGGAGGTTTTGGGTTTTTCAGGATCTTTTTTTTTTTTCCCTACTTCGGGATTTGTCGAAAACAAACCATGTTAGTATGTGCACCCGCAACCATGTGAAAAAATTGATTAAAAGTTGGCATTGCATTCAAAACATTATCCAAAAAACCCTAGGATGGGGAAATTGTGGGAGCTTAATAAATTGAAGAGGGGGGGAAACAAAAATGTAGTTAAAAAAACCGCATTTTGGGCTGATTCCCACACTTTTTTTTTTGTGTTTCCCATATTGTGTGCAAATTCTGCTGTTGAGACAAAAATCAATGGTAGAGCGCACCAAACACACCAAGCTATCACTACCAACTGGAACCCATTTCAATTCTGATTCCTACTCAGCAAAACTGCAGTTATGAAAGCAGAGCATCCTAAACTTCACTTCAGTACTGCATCTGCGAGTTGACTTCAGCAGAGAATAGTTCAACAACCAAATTTAATGTCAACTCATCAATCACACTTGAGACAGATATATTCGTAGTTCAATGTGAGGACGTTCAAGTGGAATCATACAGCATCTTTGAATCTGACATTTCGGCATAAGTAGGATAACTCTAATGGCATCAAGTGGTGTGCTAACCAGAACATAATCACTTCGTCTTTATCGATGCTTTAGTGATTTTAATTACTCATTGTTGGTACAAGTGAAAATCTTGTTTTTTGTGTGGAGAGTTTTATATATTATATTAATTATTTATCTTATTTTTAAAACATATTATAGGTTCTTTTCACGCTTGGCTTGGAATATAATAAAAATCGACCCTTATGTCGCACTTCCGAAGGCATTGTCTAAAGATTCATAGTAAAGATAGGTCAAAACTTCTCGCATGTACTCTATCGCCAATCCAAATTCCTTTGAGCTGACTGATAGTTTGATTAGATGTAAACGCAAATTTTTATTTATTTGTTGGGGAGTAATCAATTGGCTCAATCATAAGTACTCTGATTTAATAGTTTTTCCATAGTGCGACCAAAAGGACTCAGCAATTTCTAGAAAGGTGAACAATCAAGAGGTCAAACCAGTGCCATTAATCAACACAATTACATTTACTTTTTGTTGTGTATTTGGTCCAATACCCACATAGTAATCAAAGGTTGCAATTGGTATTTTTCTCTCCAATTGGTGCAATGGGAATTCCGGCGTTGACTAAACCAAAAACACCGGGCCTTGTCAACTCCCCAAAGAGATCCTTTAGATTTTTTGAAGTATGCACGCACTGAATTGCCTTTGATCTCTGCCAGATTCCTCTACCCCGAATGTGAGGGTCCGAGCTTCGCCGTCGTCAAGTCCGTCACTGGAGTGCGGAAGAGACGCACACGGCCATGACAAAGATGTTCGATGCGTGAAGACATGCATAGCAGATAATTGGTGTCTGGAATTGGCTTCACTGTTTCTTCATGATATACTATATCAGCAGTTCATAATTGAACTGATAAGAGAACATGGTGATTGAAAAACACGTTTTATTTCACTTGAATATTTTGTCTTGGAGATCTGACAATCGTTTATATCTGATTGTTCCGAAGTCTTGATGATAGTGAGCTAATGCTGGTGTTCATCTACTGCTGCAGCATACGACCAACTATTGGATGCTTTTTTTTTTAAAAAAATTACATAATATGTCCATGACAATTGAATCAATCCGTATGGTGTCGAACAACAAACCGATTGTACGCAAGATTTCCAGATAGTTTCTGAGGCTGAAAACATCGAGCCTTCAAAATATCTACAGTACGAAGATCGAGGTTAGAATAATTTTTTTCGCATCTTCGATGCCAAAGCTAGTAACCCAAGTACGAAATTACATGTGGTCAGAAGTGGGCCAAGTGATCCTCTTTATTTTACTGTATTAAAATAATTTTTATACTTGATCGTAAAGGAATAAGATATCTATAGAATCTTTTACGAAACTTTATCCTTCCCTTTATATCGAATTGGGACGTACACAATTACCTTTACGCCAACTCCCTTCTTCTGTTGCATGAGACCCGGGCTTTTCCTTCGCCCTTGAGATGACTGTAGATCCACTTGACTTGGATTCCACGCAGATAATTCTTAATCGCATTAACAAATACGTCAGTGATCATTTCTATAACATGGGCGATAATGATGTGATCCGCCGTAATCATCTAGTCTTTATATTCTTTCTTCAGCTGAATACTTACTCCTTAGAAAGTGATTGATTAACAATGCTCTCCCTATGAGTCATCTCATCAATAAGGATTTTTGTTCACCCTGGACACAGGCTTTCAAAATGAACACAAATTAATTCGTAGCCATGCGAGGGTTCTGGGAATCGATCAGCTGATTCCAACTACCGACACAAATCAACTTTTCCTGCGATTATTAAGTGACCTTAATGAAGTCTCCCATGCCCTTTCTATTGCATTATTGACTCTTTATGCATTCCTTTTACTCTTATACGTACGAGAGATCCTGTCTTACGGGGGACAGCTGCGTTCATTGATCGCTGGTTCTTGACTAGCTTTTGCCGTGACTGCCAATCTTTCAAGCTTCCCGTATCCAATTGGAGCTGTGGCGGAAAACCGAGTCTACTGGCGAGTGAGAAAGTGGGATACGCTGACATTCCAACTTGGTTGTCTGTTCACCGGATAAGATGACTCTTCTCCGTGAAACACAACATGGAGGAGAAACTCAACCGGGTTCCGGACCAAGGCACAGCTGTGCCGTATAAGAGCCCCATCGAGTTGTCACGGCAGTATTCACGAATGAAATTATAGAGTTCCACGCCGCCCATTTCGTCTAAAGAGATTGAGTGCATCTCTGTCGAAGAAGAGTCAGCTGCATGGATTCAGAGACATTTTATCCGCCCTTTTGGGGTTCTGAAAGAGAATCCAATACCTCCACCCAACCTATGGGAAACCCGAAGGGAAACCGAAGAAGATGACACTTGATGTGTTCTGCACCTTGTCGCCCAAGGCGGTTCGAGGAAAGAGGAGGATCAATGTTGACCATCAGGAAACGTGTTAGTCGCGGATGTCTGGAAGAAGAGGAAGCCGAAGACTAGAATAGGCAAGCAGTGGGGGTTCTGTGTAGCTCTACCTGTGCGTGTATCACAGGGCCCCGGGCCTCACTTGTCTGGCGGCTCAGCATCGAACATGGCCCTCATGATTTCTTCCTGCATCTCGGATATCGTACACTCCACGGTGGACACATGGTACGAGGGTGGCGGTCTTCGCCGGACGCAGCTGCATGGATTTCAAGCCACCCTGGACAATATTCTCCGTGTGTTTCATCTTCGCAATCCCGCCGGCGGACAACAGATTTCATTCCTACTCCTCCCCTCTCCTCTTCCTGACAAAAGAGCTGTTGGTTGGGCCCCACGCACGAAACACGGCTCCTCAGCCCACTATCTATTCATCAGCGCTATGAATCATGCAGCATACGCGGCCCAACGGCGGTGTTAAGGACCTCATTTGGCCTGCTGCCTGCTCTGCTGAGGTTGGTGGAGACAAGGTGCGTGCAGAGAGTTGCAGAGATGCAATTAATTGACAACAGGCAAGAGAGACCATGAGGAACTATCACGGTGGTAGAGCAGATCTTAAGGCGGAGAGGAAGATGGCGGACAAATATAGGAGATGCACAATGAAGACCCTGTACCTCGAGCTTTCCTCCTCATTCCCGCGGAAACACAGAAACCACGGCCAAAGGTAAGATCCTTGCTTCTTCCTTCGCTTTATTTCATTCGGTGCTAAGCGATGGTGTTGCAGTTC
>PYDT01000282.1:0-11999 GCA_004837865.1 Musa balbisiana | reverse complement strand
CTACGCCTTTTTCTCACCCACCTTGATGCTTCTCTTAGGCCGCAAGCATACAAGAGATAGGAGAGATAGTCATAATATATACTCAAAAATCCCAGAAGTAAGCGTGTACTTATCCCCCCGATTTAGAGACTCCAATTATTAAGTGAACTCATTTACTTGAAGAATCGAAATGATTAAGTCGCACCCCCAGAAATAAGCTAAGGCAAACGTCTGGCCTCTTCCTTGTTAATACGAGACTTCAGTGCTGAGCGCTTAAGAGAGTATTTGACGTCCTAAGCCTGGGGTTTACCTAGAGAATAGAATAACTAATCCAACATGAAAACCACGAAAAGCTCCACTAATGCCTTTGTTGCCTAGAATCTTGACTTGAAAACCACCTCCTGTCCTGACTGCTTACTTGACTCACTCCTTGACTGGAATATAAGATAGAACTCCCAAGGTAAAGAATTGGCCGAGTCGATTCGGCTTATGGAACTCCTTCGCGAACTCCTGGCCTTCGACTTCGGTGAACTTCGTTAGCGTCTAAACTCCGTAAGCTATACATGAGACGAGACTCCGCTTTTGGGAAAACCTCAAACTTGAAGCCTATATGGTACATTCCTATAAAGAAATATGTATTTCACTCCACCCTAGAAATCCAGTGGTATTTCACTCGTTAACTTATTTGCTACGAACCTAACTGCTGACTCACATATAACTCTAACACTTGACTTTCGACCCTTGCTTTCTTTTGTTCAAACTCCTTTAGCACCCCGCTCGCCGAAAACGAGTAGTTGCTTGGTGGACGAGTTTCTAACTCGCTTTAACACATCTATGTTTGTTGTTGCTGACGCCACGGATTTGCCCTCTTAAGCTCGTGCACACTTATGGTCGGGCGGAGTCTTCTTTCTTTCAGGCGATGATTCTTGAGGTGAGTCTTATTCTTACCCTAACCTAAGGAGCACAGAGCACCTACAATATCATCAGAATACTATATGATCATCTGTCATAGAATAGGAACTTTATAATTTCGAAGGTGTTTCATCCACACAATTGTGCACAACATGCATAGCGACTATATACTAGGTTGTTGATAGTTACAACCGAGTGTGTTCTTAGAGAACAGGAAACAGAGATGCCCCCAAAAATAGATATGTCTGGATGTACTTTTTTTATATATCTACATCAACAAAATTTGCATCAGCTAAGGCAATTAACTCAAACTTCTCGATTTTCGGATACCTAATCCTAGATTGTGTGTACACTTAAAGCTATCTAAGTTCTTCTTTACATCGCTTTGAGATGAGATATCGTAGGGTGCGATTGAACCTAGCACAAAAGTCCTACAATGAACATGATATCCTGTTCTAGTTGCAAAGTGAGTAAAGTAACTTATATTATACCACTATACGTTTTTGATCGAAAGCTTTCTCCACTTGCATCAACTTCAACCTGGGATGTGCTCATAGGATGTTAATAGCCTTTTGAGCTTGCCATATTAAATCTCTTTAGCATGTTAAAGCATATTTAGTTGATAATAAAAGATCAATTCTTAATTGCTTAATTTGTAAGCCTAAGAAAAAGGTTAATTCTCCCATCACACTCATTTCAAATTTAGACTCATGGTTTAGCAAAGGCATCACAAAGAGATTCGTTTTAGAACCAAAGATAATATCATCAACATAACTCTGAACAATGAGAAATTATTTTCAAAAATTCTTGATTAAACAATGTAGTATCAACCTTGCCTTTCGTTAAAATTATTTTAATAGAGAAAGAATAAGTCTCTCTACTAAGCATGGGGCGGTTTTAAACCATAGAGAGCTGTAGTTAAGTTAAACACACGATTAGTGAGGCTATTCTTTTCACATCCAAGAGGTTGTTCAACATAAACTTCTTCGGAAATAAAGCCCATTAAGAAAAGCGCTTTTAACATCCATTTGAAATAGCTTAAAATGATTATTAATAGCATAGGTAAGGAGATCCTTAGTGGCTTATAATCTAGCACACCAGAGCGGAAGGTTTCGTCGTAAATCGGATACCTTCTTCTTGGTTGAAATCTTGATACTATCTAGCTTTGTTTTAACCACGATACCATATTCATCTTGCTAGTTTCTAAAGACCCATTTTGTACCAATAACTAAATGGATCATTTGGTCTAGACAAGAGTCCACACCCTCACTCTCTCCAAATTGATTTAACTCATCTGCATTGCGATATCCGAATCAGCTTTCATGGGCTTCGTCATAATTTAGGTTCAATTTGGGAGATATAAAGCGGCGTTGGCACAAAATTCTTAAGAGAACGAACAGTTTGAAACCCTGAGATGGTCCCTAGAATTAGCTCCTTAGAATACGCATCTAATAGTTCAAATCTGGGTAAGGAGTTTCGGAAGTGGATGGCATCCACTTGCTGTGGAGCAGGGGTTTCATTTAAATTCAAAGAATCAAAAGTACATAATCATCAAAATTATTTTCTTGATTTCGGACATCCATTGAAAAACAACATGAATAGATTATTCTATAATTAAAGTATTTTTTAATATACGAAAGCTTAGAATGAAGAATAACTAAGGAAAATTCCTTCATCGGATTTAGCATAAATGTTCCTAATGGCATCTTTTTCATTCAAGATAAAAACCTTGACACCCAAAAAATGGAAAGATGAAAAATAGGGGTTTTTTGGTCCATAATCATAGGGAGTTTGGTAGTAAGCGGTCTTACTAGAAATCTATTCACTATCGCAGCAGTGTTTACTTGGCTTCGGCCAAAAATATTTGGGTAGGCTATATTCAGGCAACATGGTTCTTGTTTCTTGTAAATTTCTATTTTTTTTTCCTCTTTTTATTTTTTTTCTTTCTTTTTCTTTTTTTTATTTTTTTTTTATTTTTTTTTTTTTTTTTCTTTTTTTTTTTTTTTTTTTTCTTTCTTTTTTTTTTTCTAATATTCCATTTGTGAGGATTTCTGGGAGTAGGAGAAGTTATGATTGATCCATAAATTCACAAAATCTTGAAAATCAGGTTTTGAATTCAACACGATACACTTCTACTCAACGCAATATAGAACCCTTTTATTTTGGACAAGTTTGCAAAACTTGGTAAAATATCTAAAGCATTCATTTTTGTGTTTTAAGAAGAAATCATGTGTCTCTACTATAGTAATCTACAATGACAAAGGGTATTGATACTTCCTAGACGTGAATGTTAGAGTAGGTCCAAACACAAGTCCAGATGATCAATTGTAAGGGCCTAGAGTGCTTATTGATCTTAGATTTGAAACTACCATTAATGTGTTTTTCTTAATTGACAAGCATCACACATTCTCTTTGATAAAACTGATATCGAGGAATTCCTCTTACAAGTTCTGTGGATGATATTGAGTTTGATTAGTTTCATGCTAGTAGAACTACTATCCTATGCCAAAGCCAAGATCCTCATTCAAAACGCAAGAAACCTTTTCATGGTAAAGATCAGGATGTCATGGTGATAGTTATTTGTTTTAATGCAATCATAGATGGGTTGTTTGTTGTGGTTTTTCAACGATTGCAAGGCATTAGATTGAATTGGACAATATTCTCTTTATCACACAATTGGACTAATGCTCATACGAGTTATGTTTTAAACAATCAACTAACAAAAAATCTGCAATAAAGACGTTGGAGTTGTACCTATGGTTCGTTGCCAATGATTTTACCAATTGTTGTGTCTCGAGGGACAGTAGCTTCGTCTATGCTAGTGAGTTTAGAGAATTGAGATGGATCTTAGTCATATGCTTGAGCATCCACTATCACAGGTACCCTCTATGCTCCTTAGCTTGTGATGATGTATGTTTCATACGAGAAAGGATGATTTTTGAGTACCAATTTACTTTGGGTGCGCATCAAACAATATCCTAAATTGTTTCATCTGTTGTATAGAGTAATGTGGTCCTTTAGGAACCCAAAATCAATTGTTTGGATAACTTTATTGAATGGACAATGCTAATTTCTATATCCATGTTCGCAACAAAAGTTGCTTTGCTTAGTGCCGAAACATATAAGATAGGGCGTTAATGAAGGGTTGGATTTGGTGAGGACTTCTACAAAAGCGATCCACTTCTGTTAGGAACATGACCCTTATTTGTAAGGCATAATATTCAAAGACTTTGCTACCAACTCGAATTTCTTCAAGGTTAGATCCGTAAGTAGCAAGTTCTCCTTTTGGAGAGTTTCTAGATCATGATATTTTTTACATGGAGCTAACTATCATGATAGTCAATTTCTAATTTGTCGAAAGTACAAGTAAGACTATCATGCTCCTTTTTAGCAATGTATATTTTCTACTAATAGTTGGCATTTCTCAAATAAGTCCTGGAGGCATTTAGTAATTCATCAAATGATAAATCTGATCAATTAATTTGTTAACTCATCCCCGATGGCCTTAGGGAGTTTAAAAATGAGCAACTTGCTCGGGTGGCTCCTCGTTTCGGAGCGCTTGAGTCATTCCCACGTTGCTTTGAGGCTTCTTCTTTGTGTTCTCTTCTGGGCTGGGGACAATCACTTTGTAGTGTCCGGATTATTGCCTTCGTAGCAAAATAACTTGTCTTTTTAGGTTCAAATTTTTTTTTGAGTCATTTTTTTAAACTTGTTTTTTAATGAATTTCCTTGTTAGAAGTGCCAAGTCAATCGTCACATCTTCATCACTTGAGTTTCTATCAAGTGGTTCTTCGAAGTTCTAAGTGTCATTATCTTCATGTTCGTTGGACGGATCTATTCTTGACCTCATCATGAGCTTTGCAAGTCCATTCGTAGAGGTCATTAATGACCCGATAATTCTCAAGAGGAAGTTGTTTAGATCTTTAGCCTCTTGAATCAGCAGTATGTAGGGTCCCAACTATTAGGAAGGGATCTTAGAATCTTATTTACGAGCTCAAATCCCGAAAAAAACTTTGCGGTCCTGTATACCAATTGACGAATCCGTGGAAAAGGGTGTACATATCGCCAAGTAGTCTCGCCTCAAGTTTCATTCGGAAAAGTGCAAAGTGTATCAACAAGATTGATTTTTGATCTTTCACTCTACTAGCCTTAGTGAGTAACCGTCGAGTTATGCCAAATAATCAAAGCGATTTAACAAATCGAAACACGATTGAACTCATAATCAGTGCACAAACTAAGGCATCATAGCCTTTGCATTAAGAGCGAAAGTCTTCTTCTACAATTCATTCAACGATCATTGCGAAGAGAAGACTTCGAAAACCATTGTCGACAAGATTCCAAAGTTCAAAATCATTGAAATAAGAAAGATCCACATCGGGTTTCCATAGGGTCGTCGTCCCATTGAACTTGGGTGGATGTGTAATCGGAGTGGCATCTGATGGTCCGCGTATGCCATCTCTCTTGGGTTTTAACCGATTGAGAGTTAACCGCTTGATCCCAATTGTGAGGATCGAGCACTAAGCGGGGGGGCGGAATTAGGCAGCAGAAAACTTTCGACGATTTAAAACGGCGGGCGTATGATAAGAACGATTCAGTATGAAAGTCGAAAATCAGAAATTACTTAACTTAAGATCAAGTAAAGTGCAGTTAAGTAAAGCTATGAAGTAGTTGCAGTTGATAGTTAGAACAAAATTGTAATGCAAAAACGAGATTTAGAGTGGTTCGGGCAATCTGGACCTACATCCACTTTTGGCTTCCTAGTACGAATGAGGTCCCGGTCCACTAGAGCTCCTATAGGTGAAGGCCAACCCCTTTTACAGTTTCACTCCTTTTGACGGGCTTAGGAGACAACCCTTACAATTTTCATCCTCTCTTGAATGATCAAAACTTCGAAGAAAAGCGGGCGAAGACCTTCTCGCTTTACAACATTTAAGCTCTCCAAATCTACGAATAAATGCTACGTTCGGTGCCCTTTTCATGCATGAAAGGGTGGGGTTTATATAGGCCCCAAACTGATGTGATTTGGAGCTCAATAATGTAATGTCCCAGTTTCGGGTCCTGGCGGTACTATCGCTATAAATGGGCGGTACTACCACATAAATGGGTGGTACTACCGCCTGACAGAGCTCGGAGACCAAGCTGGGCGGTACCACCGCCTGACAGGGGCGGTGATATGCCCAGTCTCACTCGGAGACTGAGCATAGGCGGTGCCACCGACTGACAGGGGCGGGCTTACCGACCAATCTGCACTCGGAGACTGAGCCCAAGCGGTGCCACCGCCTGACAGGGGCGGTACACGGCCCAGCCTCACTTCGAGACTCGGTTGCTGGCGATGACACCGCCCGACACAGGCGGTTGCCAACCGTCTGCCAGGGAATCTAGGTCCGAATGGGCGATCACATTTCGGCCCATTTGGGTCTATCAATGGCCCGCAATTGCCCCAGATTTAAGTTCAATGGGATCGACCTCCATTTCGAACTTAATCATTATGCACTAACAATATTTCAAAGACATTTACTGCAACTTGCTCCGGTGCGTCAATCGCTTCTATTTTTCTAAAATTCTCCGTCTGAGCTTCCGGCGAACTTCCTGTGACACCGACGAACCAGCGACGATGCTCCAGCGGACTTTCGGCAAACTCCCTGGAACTTGCGACGATCCACTTGGGTCAGTTCCGATGAGCTTTACTTTGGCAGCTCTGGACTTCTCGATTTGTTCCCTAGAACCTCCAAAAAAAAAAAAAAAAAAATCCGATGACCATCTTGGACTTCCGTCGAACTCTCGAACCCTCCAACGTGATATAGCTTGACGTTCGCTCAACTCCTACTGCATGTCTTACTTTCTCGTAGTAATCCCTGCACACTTAAATCTTAACAATTGATTAGATAGTAAGACAATTGACTTCGATCTTCAAAATTTGAGATTGCCACATAAAATACCGAAAAATCCTAGGCGTACAACGAAGAGATCTTGTTTTAAAAGAAAATCAAGTAATAGACATCCAAGAACTCACAGAAGAATCATGATTCATTAAAAAATCTCCTCTTAAGAAATACCAAGTAGAAATCGTAGGAGAACAATTAATAAAAAATTTGATTCATAACAAATCTTTCAAGTTATAATCAATTCATGAATATCGAAAGAATATTCATTATTCATTTGGATAAGTTTTCTCTTTTGTAAATGACAAAATAAGTATAGGAATAAAGATTTTGATTTATCAATCTGCAGAATATGTAAAGATTTGGATAAAGGGTCATTCAAATTTAACTCATCAAAATCATTTTAAGAGATTCATACAGGTGATATAAATAGATTCAGTAATCCCTTTTTGAAAAATCAAGAAAATAGGAAATAATAAATTTTCCAGGAGAACCTTTTCTCTTTTGGTTTTTTCAATTTATTTGATTTATTTCATTTATGCTAATCCAAATAGCGGAAAATGTGCATCACGTTAGGATCGAAAAATGAATTCGTCATAAAAACCATCAAGACCAATAAAGCACAAAAGATCATCATGTATAACTTTAAAACTCTCATGCATAAACGTCAATTATGGTGTAAAAACATTTAATATTTTCATACATCATTTTGCATTATTTTCAAATCAACTATGATTTCATTTAAAATCAAAAGCGGAAAAATATGGAAATGCACCAATGATACACATTATTACTTCTTAACCACATATAGCTGATTTCCTAAAGCATTTTTAATCAAAATCATTTTTTATTAAACATGTATATTTATTATAATTTTTGAAATACTAGCATGATCCTAATTGTTACAATTTTATTTTTAAACATGTATTTTTTTAAGAAAATACTTGTTCACTAAAATTTAAAAATTAACCTGCATGAACAAGCATCATATAATTTCAAATAAATCAAAGGCATTTTGATTACCTCATTGTCGAAAGTCATTAAGGCGTAGTTGGCCACATCGCGTTGTTGATTTTTCCTTCTTCTCGTCTTCGAATGACTTGATTCATTCAAGATTGCATCCTTCTTCTTGTCTCAAGCAGTCTTCCATTTCTTTTAAGTTTGTCTTTAATTCGTATTTCATGAACTTTTTAAATTTCTTAGTGAAGGAGTTCAAGTTCACCATCACTTGAGCTTATGCTCGAGTTTTCACGCCCCGCCCCCCCGCCAATTTAATCCATCTCCGTATTTGTGACCCTGTCTAAAATCATAATGATAATTCACATCATAATCAATCCAGGATCCAATCTAACATTTAAGATACTAAGAACAACATTCAATCAATATTCACATTAATAAACATGGATGTTTCAGACAAGCATATCCAGTCACTTAGAGATTCATACAATCCAAAGGCAACTCAACTAAACATCAACCACAACAAAAATCCATATTCGTAGAAATACTATACATCACAAAAATACTTATTCACCATGAGTTGCATATACGTATAAAAAACCGAAACTTATCATTCCATAAACATGAGCAGTCCTTTAATACTTTAAAAACACATAAGTATCAATATATCCTTAACAATTAAATCCGAAGTAAAGTATACTATACAAAAAAAACCTTCAACCAACAAAGATTAGTCCCAAAATCTTCTAAGCCTTAGTGCTCAACCTAATTCTAGTTTCAGTGGTGACAAGCTACCATGAAACATTTCTATACAACGGGCGTGAGCATAAAGCGCTCAGCAAGCGATCTAACAAGCCATGGCAGCAGGAGAAATTCAAGCAGGCTTAGTATCAAGACAACAAAAGCAGAAATACAAGTGTTCATTTGAAATCATCTCATTTGGTATAAAAATCACAAAGGTTTCCTCATGCGAAAAACAAGCGTTAGACATAACAATACAAGAAAGGAAATTGGAGCATTTCATTGGCAAAACAAGCATTTAGGCAGTATCAAATGGCACCTGAAGCATTCTAGTGTATAAAAGGCGTAAGAGTGTTTAGAGATAACAAGGGACATACGAAACACTCCAAAGTATAACAAGTGAACCGAATAGTAAAAAAGCTTGTATGTCATTTTTGAGATACATGCATTCCATTTTTATCCAAAGAATTAAATGATAAAACTCATAGCAAAGCTTGAGATTAGCATATCAAAAACATAGAGGGCACGGTGGGCCCACATACATAATGTGATTCATCCATGTAGGATGACCACCAAGCATAAGTCTCCCACGTCTGGGAGCTCCATCCACCCACGTTTGAGTGAAGTCAAGGGGCCGGCAGAGCATCGTGGGCTCTATGCATAACTCCCTTTACAATTCTGCCAAAAGGGTCACAATATCACACAAGACACCAGAGTACAAAAGGGTAGCATGAACAAATGACATTGGCACATATCGAAGGCAACCATGCCGCGAAACAACGGAAATATGAAGGTGCCCTTTAGCAAACAAGGAATGCAAACAAAAAAGTACATAAGAAATTTCAGATATATAACAATCAGGAGATGAATAATACAAGAATTTTCAAAGGACTGAGAAGAATTAATAGAAATCGAACTTCCAATAGGGAATGAGACTTGAATAGGCAAAATTCAACAAAGTTTTCAATTGACAAAAATTCGAATTGTAACATTCCTGATTTGTTTGAGTGACCAACAGGCTCCAATTCACTAAAAATAGGTTGCTTAAAAAGAAAGATAGCGAATATGTTCCCAAAGAATCAAGTTTTTTCATAATTCAGAATTTTCACTAGAGAGTATGAGCAATTTAGTAAGAAGGTCAGAATTGATCATCTCTGTTTTGGAGAATAGATAGCATCAAGTAAAGAGATGTATGGCAACCGTACTTCAAAATTTCCCAAAATTAGGTGTCAAAAAGAAAAGAATGTGAATCTAGTTTCGCCAAAGACAGAAGTTTTCATAATTCCGAATTTCACTGAGAGTTAGGAGCAATTTAGTAACAGAAGGTCCGAAATTACAGGCCCTCATTTGTAGAAGCTTATAGGGTAATGCAATAGAAGGTCATATTAGGCATTCGATCCAAACATTTCAATCTAGATATCAAAAATAAAGGTCTAAGAGGGAACTTAAAGAATAGGTTTGCCTAAATCAGAGTTTGTACAAAAAGGTAGAACCAAAACAATGAGGAGGGTAAGATTACCGAAACATTACCGATTCATGGTTTGTTCAAAACGAAAGAAATGTTTGGTTTCAGCTAAATCTTTCAAAATTTTGTTAGAATGAAGAAACAGAGATAGGATTCTGTTGGGATGGGGTTAGATACTTGCCTTTGAGAATTATGCCTTAAATGAGAAGATTGAAACAAGAAACCTCAAAGCCCAATGTTTTCTTCTTCTGTCCAACTCTTTTTTTTATCTTATTCTTTCTTTCTTTCCTTGTTTTCCACCAGCTGCATTCTCTGGTTCCTTGAGAACGAAGGTAGAGAGGCTTAAAGGGGGAGTTGTAATTTTGTGTAATTTTGCAGTTTAGGCCTTGTATAGTATATTTACGATTAGGTCCTTAGGGTTTACATATAGGTCCTTTTTTTATTTTTGAAACAGATCCCACATTTTATAAATAAATTCTCAGATTTATATTGGGATTTTTCTCAAATTAAATGATGTTCTTACACTACAACTAGTGTTGAATCTCGGATGTGATGAGAAGTCAATTTGTCATGTTATCTAATCCATATGTTAAGATAATGTGGCAGGCTTAACTATGATAAAAAGGTAAGATAAGGACATGCAGCAGGAGTGCGACCAAAGTCAAGACTATGATCACGTTGGGGGTTCGCGAGTTCGACGGAAGTACGGACGGTCATCGCGGTTCTGTGGGAACAAATCCGAGAAGTCCAGGAGCTTGCCAAGAAACTTCATCAAGAAACTCTCGCAGTGGATCGTCGCAAGTCCTTAGGATTTTGCTGATAAGTCCATCGGAGCATCTACGGAAGGGTTTCGTCGGATTATCGCCGAAGTTCACAGCGGAACTCGATCGTATAGAAGCGATTGACGCAACGCGGAGCACGTTTCCGTAAATTGTCCTGAAAAATATGTAGTTAATGATGATTAAGTTAGAATTGGGAGGTGATCCCCTTAACTCTTAATCTTGGGGCAATTGGGCCGTTGACAGACCCTAAATTGGAGGCGGCGAATGTGATCGCCCATTCGTACCTCCCTTCCCTGGCCGACGGTGGCACCTGTTAGGATCGTAGCGGGCACTAAGAGGGGGGGGGGGGTGGGTGAATTCTGCAGCGTTAAAGAACGATAACTTTCCGATGATTTAAACACTTTCGGAAACTTCGTACGATAAAATCACACGTTTCGTTTGAACCATTTCGTTGTGTTTCAACTTGAAGGGCATACGTATGAAGGAGACAAAGAAAGTAGAGCTCAAGTGAATTGGTTTGCATTAATGTAAATGACATATTAAAAACGCAAACCAATTTATAGTGGTTCGGTCATGCGTCCTACATCTACTGCGAATCCTTCTTTCCGATGAGGCTCCCAACTTCCATCTAGCAATCACTTTTGAAGGGGACGGACAAATACCACCCCTTCTTACAATTTTTACAAAGTGTTTCACACTCGTAGCAAAGTTCAAACGAGAAAGAAGGATGTGAACGACTCAAGCAATTGAAAACAAGACTTGCTAAAGAATTTGCTAAGGCTTTTATCTCAATCTATTGCTTCGCAAAAGTTGTAGCTCAGCTGAGAATAGAGGTGTCTGTATAGGCCTCAAGAGGATTCAAATTGGGCTCACAAAATTTCGAATTCTCTTCGGTTCTCGAAGCTAGCAGTTCTCGCCTGTCAGTGGCGGTGCCAACCGCCTGTCACTTTTTGACACTGACAGTGTACTGGGCCGGTGTCCACCGCCCGATCCAGCGTGCTCACCGCCTACCTCGGGTGCTGGGCGGGGCCACCGTCCTAGCTCTCGGGCTCTGGGCGGTGCCCCGCACAGCCTACACTATTTCAGGCGCCCACTAGTTGGCTCCAAACTTGGCCCACACTAGTCGCCAACTTGGGCACCAATGGCCCCTACTTGGGTTATCAGATTAATAATACGCTAATCCTAACCTAATTAACCTGCTAACTGAACGAATTTAAGACATTACCTAAGCTATTACCAAGTCCGCAAGTCAAGATTTTCTTCTTTCCTTCGGCGAAGCTT
>PYDT01001526.1:0-12005 GCA_004837865.1 Musa balbisiana | reverse complement strand
AGTAATTAACTCATCATGATGGTATGTGAATAGAATTTTTATTGTACACAGATACTGTCCGTTCAAAAAAGGATCGTACGTTTTGGCAATATCTTGATATTCATCGTTGAATAATCTGGTCCTTTTTTTCAAGTAATCTAGAGCAAGAAGATCTCCTTTTCTTCTTCTTCTGGTATCTTCTTCTTCTTCTAGAGTTTTTTAGTCGAATAGTCAATTCAGTGATCAAGTTGTATTTTTTTGCTCATTGGTAGAACCAATAATCATATAGGTCTTCATGGGAAAATTTCTGTCATGTACAAAGACATTTTGCGTTCTATCATTTCCGAAAAAGTTGATAAACTAGGCGATTGTAAAAGGAATTATTTGTTTTCATCACTTCGTAACACGTATAAAAAAATTATGTGACCATTTAATTTTTGTACAATATTTTCAATCGATTATTTTTTTAATATCGACGGGCGATTCAACCGCTATATCGAAAAGAAAAGTTCAAATAGGTTTTTCAAAGTCAACGCAGAAAAAAGTCTTTTCATTTTTCTTTCTTCAAGTCTTCCCAAGTACCAATTATCCTTGATAGGTATCAAGATAAGAATCTTCGTAAAACAAGGTACGCACGGTACTATTTTCCTAAAGAACCACTTTTGTCCTAAATCAAGCGAACTTCAATCGAGAGATTACTTGTTTTTTAGGGTCCCGAGGTTTAATAGCGAGATCTCCAATCAAATTGTTGGTCTCTGGTATATCTCCGTATCGAGAATACTAGATCTGTTTTTTGTTTTAAACGCTCCGCGGAGGGGGTATTATCAGGAATAGCTATTTATTATACTATGGCAATTTGTGCCCCCCGATGGGCATACAATATGCATGGGTTAAGGCCGCTTCTATGGGATCTTTCAACATTCTGAATCGGGGAAATACCACGTCCTAGCCTTCCCTCACGCTTGGCGCCAATGAGTTTTTATTTGAAAAAAAAAAAGAAAGACTATGCCTTCTCCATATTGAATATGAATAATTACGTATATAGCTGGCACTTCGAGTTCGAGATGACAACCATTATTGTTTTTTCATAACATGAAGATTTTTGTATCGAGATAGTAGTATGAAACAAAGGTTATTTCCGATTTTGTTGATTTTATTTCGGGGGTACCTTCAGCGTCACAAGACCTTTTTCTTCCACACCAAAGTTTCTTTCTGATATTATGTTTATGGAGAGTAAGAAAATGAAAAAAAAAAAGATCAGTTTTCCTTATTGATCGTATCATAAAAAGGCACTTTGGGATTGCTAAATCACAGAACGAATAATATATAAAGCAACGAACCATCATATTAGCTTTGAACGTCCTACGAAGGACAGTTTGGTAAATGGATCAGTCACGATCTGAATCAGATGATTCTCTTTCTTTCTTAGATAATAGAAGAGAAGAAAAAAGTAAATTCCATTGCGAGCCGTATGCCCGCACAGAATGCCTTTACTGTTGTTCAATTCTTCTTGTTATTTTTTTTATCCCTTACATTAGCCTCTCATGCGAATAGAGGAACCCGTTCATGATGTTTTAATCAATATCACATACTTAGGGTCATGATTCATCAACCCTGCTAGTCTTTTTATGAATCACGAACAGGGGAATTTGTCCTGGACATGGAAAACTACTGAAACTTCGTGGAAAACCCTCCCACAGGTTTATGTACAACGAAAGGCAAGCCTTTATGGGTTGTATCCGAAGACATGGAAAGGATGTTTTTATGTCAGCAACAGAAGCCCCGCTCATGGCATGTGTTGATCTCGTGCGGTCGAAAATGAAAATACCGGATTTCGTGTAAACCATTTCACCATATTCAAATTTTCGTGATTGGTATTGAATAGAAAAATTCATACTCATCATCCAATCATCAGGTAAGAATCGATCTAAACCACCCATTCCATTGCTAATTCTATATATCATAATTCTTATATACATACGACAGGCCAACTATTAACAACTTATTAAAACGCAAAACAGCCAATAAGACCTGTTACAAATCGCCCGCCTTAAGTATTCCTCAGCGTCCCGAGAACAATTTACTGGGTGTATGTGCGACCTCGTTCAGATCATGAGTTCGAACAAATTAGACACTTTTCCAGTGTCAATGCCCGGTACCAATTAATAGGGTAGTGAAAAGACTTCATATACCTTATATTGTGTATGGGCAATTTATGTTCCATTGGTGCAAATCCATCACCTAGATTTGAGATGAAAAAGCATTCCCTTGGTAGCAATAGTTATCCATTAAGCGGAGAAATAGTCTTATAGAAGCAAAAAGATTAGGCTCTATTGTTACAAAGAGCGGACTAAGGGGTCCTATCCTATCCAACTTTCCTAATTAAATGCCGTCACTGTATAGATAACTCTTAATTGTGAAAATAGCTATTACTCTATAATTGATGGTTAAGAGCCAAAGAGTGTGAACTATACAAGTTCACAATACCATTTGGTTAAATGAAATAAGATGCTCCGGTGTTAGAGAGGACCTCACCGTTTAAGAATTAACCATAGAACGATGGAACCCACTATTTTTTTTTTTAGTATCATTAGAACATTTCTTATTTGCAGGTGAAATGCCGGACGGAACAAAATGTGGTCAGGAATGTTATAGTAGCAAAGCCATGGAATTTTATTTTATATATCGATAAGCCGTTTTGTTATTAATCGACCGTGAGAGTGAAAAGGATGACTGAAATAATCGACATCAATGAGTTATTCATTCAGGTTTAATTTGATTCAATGACCAAGTTATACGGGGAATATCCACTCGGAGACGTCGAACAAAAATTCGTTTATTTGCATCCCTCTAGAGGAGCTCATTCAAGACTACTCTCGAACGATTACTCAACAGAAATGAGAGCTTTGGCTTCCTCTCTGAGGATAGAGGCAGGCAAAAGCGGGATTTTCGTCGTTGGTGGATCACTCGAATAAATTCAGTACACTCGTGATAATAAGGTATGTATATTATAGTAGATTGAATACCCATCGTACAAGAGCAATTGCTTCTTAATATCGTCAAATACCTGCACAAATAGCGATATCAAATAAGAACTTTCTTTTACAATTATTTTCCAACAAGATCTCAAATATTAATTCTAAATAATTAAAGTATATTCTAAAGTAATATACAGTACAGGAATGCTTGACAAGAATTCCCCGGAGAAGGACTCCGGGAAAATAGCAAACAATAACTTTAAGATAGTAATAGGAATGAAACGAATATGTTTCAATAAAAAAAATTTCTCCATTTTTTGTTTCTTATAACACAGGAACCCACTCATATTCTAAGGCCTTTTCAACAAAACATCAATCGAGCTTTGAGTTTTACAATTGAGTTTTGAGTCCTTGAAGAGTTGGTCTATTTATTTTTGGCTTCCTTCTAGGACCAGTAGTTCTGGGGATCGACTCGCTTCTCTCAATTTTTTCTTCTCATTATTAAGCAAGGTAACAAAGATAAAATACGGGCTTGCTTTATAGCAATAGTAATAATCGTTGTGTTTCAAAGTCAATCTATTCACCCGCTAGATAAATTTTCCTGGTTCACTAATAATCGACTAATTAAACTCCTGTTTCTATAATCGATTCGATCCCCCAGATCAATTGGGGGGGCAAAAGCGCTACGAAAAGATCGCTTGGATTTACGGAAAAGATTGATTGGATAGCATGGTGTAGTCCTTATTTCTAAAATTTATTTCTTTTTCACTTCAGTGAGATACGACCAAAATAGCTTTGATTTGTATACTTATGTACTATTATATATGTTAAAAAATTTTTTTTTTTATATGTTAAGTTCCTTCTCTCCTGGCGAATGGCGCCCCGCGTTCTGTTCCGATCTATTTCTTTATCTTCTCCATGAATCGATATGCTTGTTACAATAGCGACAAAATTTTCTCAATTCTAATCGACCAGGCTATTGTTTCGTTCTTTGAGAATATATCTAGAAATACCGGGCGATCTTTAGTGACATCATTTCGGGCACAACTGGTACATTCAAAAATAAACTATGACCTGACATTCTTTACCCCTTGGCATGAACCTCCTTTGAATTTTGGATCGGCTTAACTATTCTATTTTCGATACGAGCTGAAGAGAAGAAAAGAACAACAAAAAAAATCGATAGAAGTTATAAAACTAGAAATGGAATTTAAGTATTTCCGTTGCAATTATCATTTCATATATAATGATTAATTAATAGATAATAATATATCATTAATGGAGTAACAATGTTAATAGAATAATACAAGTACTCGAATAATAAGTAATAAGTTAATGGAGTAATAATTAAATAATACCATTTCTTTCTATCTTCAATTGTTTCATATCCTAAAATCTCAATATTGATTAATATTTATTTTATTTATTATTTAAGTAACATATCTGCATTTCTATGCTATGATTTCGTGGAACTCGCCGTAGACTGGATCCACATTTTCATTTGTTCTCCAAAACGATCTTCGATCTACCCATTTGCTGGAGGTTCAATACACTTTTTTCTTTTCCGTTCCTATCATACGAAACGCAACAAAAGGGAGAAATTAGAAATGTTAGTACGTGGAATTGTATTCTCTAATTGTATTCATTTCTTCGCATATCAACAATAACTGAATAAAAAAAGTGGAATTGACAAGGATCCGGAAAACCTGATAAGTTCTATCCAATAGGCCTGCCTAAAGACCCCAAACCATAGAGTAATTAGCAAGGTGCCCAGGAGAAGATATGTTCTTTATATATCGCATTGAAAATCCGCCTTCTATTATAGATTGTGACTACTATATGGCAGCTGCTGTAGCAAGATAATTTGTTATGTTTTTACACAGAATTCATAAACTAAACAGGATTCCTAACGAAATAGATATGTACATGAAGCAATAGATTTTTTTCTTTTTTGTTAAAGAAAAAAAAAAATCTATCATGTAGAGAATTACTGATAATAGTAACTTTTTTATGAAGTTGGTTCAGATGTATATAACTTTTATTATATGAAACGAAAAAAACCAAAAAGAAGCAATGAAAGAAAATGTATATAGCATGGAGGAGGAAAATGCGATCTGGGAAAACAAGAAAGGGATTTGTAAATGGAAACTGACAACAATTGTGAAAGGGATGTAGTAGCGCAGCTTGTAGGCGCAGTTTGGTTTGGGTTAACAAAATCACGGGTTCAAATCTGTCATCTACCTATACGTATCCATGGGCAGTAACGAGGGGATTCATTGAGACGGATTAAAATTGACATAATTCTGGTCTTGCATCCATATGTATGCAAGACGTAGTGGGGGTAGAAAATACGTTCTTTACAGTACAGTCGTCTCTCCTGTATAAGGATAAGAAAAGCGATCTTAGTTCAGTTCGGCCCTGGTAGAAGCGGGTCTCCAAAAAACCGATGTCGTAGGTTCAAATCCTACAGAGCGTGATAGGTTGATGTGATAGCAGAATCACAATAAAATAATGTAACAAACAAAAACAAGGTTTTGCATTGAAACGTGATAAACTTGAATTTGACCTCCTTCCTGCAGGGGTCAATCAAAAAAAAGGAAGAAATATTACTCAATCAAAGGTCCAATGATCACCACGTCTATATATGTAATATGCAGGGGTACGAATAATCTGCTAAAGTAAAGGAAATTAGACTAAGACGATCCAAATCAGAACAAACTCAATCATTTCCCCGGTTTGTTTAAGGGGAATAAAACGAAAGGTAAGATCTATCCTAAATATTATCTATGAATGTCCGTGAAATCTCAAGACCAAGAATTTTGGGCAAGTGAGGTGAGAAAGAACCATAGAATACCCGGAAATCTCAGAGAAAATTCGTTTTTATCAATGTTTCATTCCATTCATTTCAAATCAGTAGTATCTGTTCAAACAATGAAGAGAGCTGAGGGTTCTAGGAAAGCAGCAGTAGAAACCGAAATAACTAGGTATAGTAAGCTGGAAAGAGCAAATTAGATTGTTCTTTTGCACATAGGTGATTAAAAACACTTACCTACGTTTCATTTTTTTACAAATAACGACGGCCAAGAAAAAATCAATGACGAATTAGTTTAGTTCCAATTGAAAAGTTGGATCCATCAGTCATAAGATAAGACTAACTACGGTGAATAGGTAGAAAAATTCGTTCATCTGCTGTGGACATGATCCCGATCTTGATAGGAATCAACAGATCATGTGGAATTTGTGAGTTGCAATAAAGTAATAGTAAAAGTAAGTAAATATAAAGTATAAGTAAAAGTAATAAGTAATAAGAACTGTGCCGTGTAACTTATTCAAAATTGAAATTACTGTTACTATATTAAATATTAAATTAAATATTAAATTAAATATTAAATAAAATAATAAGTAATTTAAGTAAATTTGGAATAAAAGAATGTGGATTTGAAAATCCATTTTAACATTTCTTCTATTTCAAGAGGATTAATCTTTTTTTTGGAACGCCGGCTGATACTATTACATTTTATTTATTTAACTAATTGGATCAGAGTACAGTAATAGGTTGCTTAATGCCCTCCTAAAAATTTCGAATGAAAAGAAAAAGGTGTACCACGATCTATCGAAAAAAATAAAACATTACTTTATTTTTAATTTTTATATTTTTATTCTTTTTTTTCAGGTCCAACGCGAGTCAAAAGCGAACAACTGACATTACTTTTAGGTCTATATTCTTTTTTCCCATATCATGGAGTTCCCATTACTTTAGTGGTCAAGAAAGGACCTGGTGTTGGATTACTACCAATAACGGTTGCATCGACGACTATGGTTGTTCCAACTGGGTTCTGTTTCTTTCACTAATATAGTATATCTGTTTCTTTCACTAATATAGTATATACTATTGTATTTTGTATTACAGTATATTTATTGTATTATACGACCAACCAATTACTTGAAATAAAAAGATTTGAACAAAAAAACTTTTAACCCCAAAATGGGTTTATATATATTCGCTACATATCATTGGAAGTGTGTGAATATTATAATATGTTCCATAAGTGAATATTCTAATATGCTTCATAAATTATTAGAAACCATCGATTCACGCTTTTCCAAGATCTTACTTTCTATTACGAATCCAATAATGGAAATCTATAAGGAATTTGAGTAATTTTCTATGATCTATGAATAAATAGAGTTATGCATAGACAAGGAACAAAAAAAGAAGAAAAGAATTATGTAGCATTCCGTACCGATCGAGACGCGTTGCAGGGCCAGAGGAAGGATAGCTATATGATTCGGTATACTTGAAATAAAACCTTTGGTACAAAATTGACGATCTCACAAAGATGCAATATCAGTAGTTTTCCATGTCTGATCCCATCTTTCAAGGAATCGATTCCTTTTTTGAATGTACAAAAATTTGTGGAGCTCAGAATGTCTGGAAGCACGGGAGAACGTTCTTTTGCTGATATTATTACCAGTATTCGATACTGGGTCATTCATAGCATTACTATACCTTCCCTATTCATTGCGGGTTGGTTATTCGTCAGTACGGGTTTAGCTACGACGTGTTGGAAGTCCTCGGCCAAAACGAGTATTTCACAGAGAGCCGACAAGGTATTCCATTGATAACCGGCCGTTTTGATTCTTTGGAACAACTTGATGAATTTAGTAAATCCTTTTAGGAGGCCCCCAATGACCATAGATCGAACCTATCCAATTTACAGTGCGATGGTTGGCTGTTCACGGACTAGCTGTACTACCGTTTCTTTTTTGGGGTCAATATCAGCAATGCAGTTCATCCAACGATAAACCTAATTTAATTATAGAGCTATGACACAATCAAACCCGAAGAACAAAATGTTGAATTGAATGTACCAGTCTATACTGGGGTTTATTACTAATTTTTGTACTTGCTGTTTTATTTCCAATTATTTCTTCAATTGAAAGAAAGAAAGAGAATAGTAGGAATTCTCTTATTACCATTCGGAAAGATACCATCCTCATAATTATCCATGACTGTTTTTGTCTCTAGCATGACCATTTGAGAAAATGTGGAGGAAAGTAGGGGAAATGGCCGATACTACTGGAAGGATTCTTCTTTGGCTGGTTGGTTAGCTGGTAAACCTGGCATGACTTTGTGATCGGTTTAATAGGTGTTTTCTTTTACGGTTCATATTCTGGGTTGGGTTCATCTCTCTAGTAATCGGATAAACCGGATTGTAGACATGAAAGAGTAAGAAAAGAACTCAACGGGACCTTATCGCTCTAATTAGACAAAGGAGGGTAAGGTACCCGTGAGTTCTTTTCTTACTCTTATAGGAAGTAGGAAGATTCCTTGATCTATTCCATAAAATACAAATTGGCCAGTCAACATAATCAAAATATTATATCGTAGAAATGAAATGACAAAACGGATCCTTTGCTCTGATGTTTTCAACACTCTATTCTTTTGTTTCTTAATAAGTTTTGAAGAATTGAATCTATTGATTGATTCATAGTCTCTGTTATTCCTTTCATCCATAATATTAATCTTATGAAGAAACAAGAAAAGAGTAATCAATGGATTTTCTGAATAATACAATATTATATAGATTTCTACGCATGAGACATCCTGCAAATCATTTCTATACTAAACTACTATCATTTCTATAATAAACTACTAATAGAACTTACTCTATAAAACTCTATAAATAATTGTTTGAATAATTTCTCGCGAATAATTTCTCTAAGTTTAAAGTTTAAGTTAATTGAAGAAAGTTCATATTTGTCAATCAATTATTCCCCTAATCCTTTCTCTCTTTTTGTTTGTCCACAACTTCCTATGAATCCTAACCAAAAGAGTCTGTGGACCCGAAGAAGGAATGGTAATCTTTGACGAACAGGAGAAAAATAATTATTATTTCGATATAAGACGACACAAGAAAAAGGATTTCCGCCTTTTCTTGTGTCGATAGAAGACGCGTAAGACTAGTAATCCCTCCTAAAGGATTTTTTCTTTCATTTTTCCCATCCTTGCTTGTATCTCTTTCTTTGTATGTCTATTGTCTAATTACTAAGAATAGGATACAAGTAATGAATTCCAGACATCCCGCAAAACGAAAAAAAAAGTATAAACAAAGCAACCAAAAAGGTTTACAGATTTTTTGATCATACATAATTGTATGGATCAAAAAAAATTCGGCGCTTTTACCAACTTGAAGGTTAAGGATCTCTGCACATAGAAATTCTTTCGTACACATTGCAACCTTTTCAAACTGTTTCTTTTAAGAACCAAAAAAACTGTGCCAAAATAACAGATGCCAAGAAGAAAAAAGACTGGACCCGTATAATGGGTCTTGAAGCACTATTTCGGCATATCCCTGACCAAAGCCTCCACATTGGGATTGCTTGTTAATGGTTGATCAAGCTGATGGATTCCCTCTGAAACAAGAAGTTCGGGTTCTGGAAGGGGGGTTGTTTTTTTATTTTTATAATTATCAACCACTTGTGTCCATCCGATGCATAAAACTATGGTATTTCATATCCCAGTTTTCTTTACGTACTCTTGGCTACAAACTGACCGGAGTAGCATTTAGACTGTATGTTACTTTTGCTACCATCAGGATAATCTGGACCCTGCTCTGTCCCACCTACGATATGGGATATTTTAAGAAGTGAACGTCTTTTCTTCGTCGCAGGTGCGGGGAAGAATGTATATAGGAAAGGGGACGATTTCCACTATATTTCTGACGGGAACCAGGACCTATCACAATAATATTTCTTTTATTGGGACGATAACTTGAAAAGACAGATTTCCTAATTTTCCTTTAAACTCAGGAGAACTACGATCAAGGGGGGCTAATTCGAATCCGTCGGGTTTTAAAATGAGAACAGCCCCCACACTCAAAGTTCACTTGTAACTTAGCAAGAACTTGTGGCAGTGCTTATAATAAGGTATTCGAACACATGCTTCAAATACAGTATACAGGAAAGCACAGCTTGCGGACACATTTCACTCTCCACGGGTTTATTAGCTAAATGGCAATTGGCACATCAATTCGTTTCCCGTGCTCTCTCGCGGGTTAATAACTGCTGCGCCAAAAAATGGGATATGCATTTGAATAGATGCCCGAGTTATTACATATTTCATGATCGATACAGAAATGGATCGAGTCACTCTCTTCCTTTACCCAAGAAAAAGTATTTTTATTTGCATGTCCAATCATTGATCCCGGAATTTCTACAAAAATAGATAGGTGAGTAGTAGTATTCCGATACACGAGTCGGTCATTGGGATGGAAATAAGTGTACTGGAATATAGGACGGAATACATTGAACACGATAAAGTATAAAGAATTAAGTAAAATTGAAAATACTTTCTTTATAACCGAAGAAAAGATCTGATTGATTGGATAATAAGATCAAATGAGGTCTTTATGCATCATTGAATGATAAATTACTACAGCGAAGGAATACACGATTAAAAAAAGGAAGATCCAATATTTCACAATTGTATCTAGAATAACTGGAAAAGTGGGAAACAAAAAAATGACCAGATATAATTTGATCGTTTATGACCAATCAAAATCGTTGTAGACGAACCGATCATTAGTTCCCAACCATGGGTCGAGTGAAATACGATCATTAAAATCAGTAACTAAAAGAATAGAAAAAGCTTTATTGTGTCACTTAAGTTATAGAGGAATTACTGAACCCAAGAATTAAGAAGACGAGTCTGCATTACTCCGAATAAAATAACCACTTAGAATAGCGAAACAGATGATATTTGTCGAGAAATGCAAAATGATATGGAGATCATATTCATGTGTGCTTTGACTATGGATGGTTCCTTGGTGTCAGTCCCTATATGGAAGTTTTTGTAATATGCGTTTTCGGGTTTCCTCCTTTATCATTTAGTCCAATAGGAATAGTCTCTAATATATGAATCTTTCCAGAACGTTTTCTCTTGAATATGATTCAACCAAATTTTCGGATTGCCTGGTATTCACCAATTAGTAACCCAAGGTTCCAGACATTATTAAATGAGAAAGAGACCCCACCAGGGCAAAAATACATAGCATGCGAGATATGGGAGGGAGGCCAATGCTTTCTTTTTTTCATTTTTTTCTGTGAATTGGAAATTGTAAATGAACCTGCTCAGTCGTTGACTCTATCTGATTCTGATATTCTTTGAAGCACGAGTTGTATAACAAGGTTTGCATATGTGTCTATTCCTTCCTTTGGGTAAGTAATTTTATTTTTTTATTTAATTTAGAAGGAAATAGACATAGAATAAGACGTCCTTTAGGATATGCAAAATGAGAAAAAAAGAAATAAAATTATTCCGGATATCTCAATTGGGCAACATTTGAAACCAATTTATTTTCATTTGTCGTTCGCATGCATACTCGAAAACCCAATTGAAAGTAAACGAATCGGTTTCGAGTACGAAAAAACTCCCCCTGGATCATTATTAGTCCAATGTTTCACCGTCTAAACAGAAAAGGGTATCAATTCCAAATCTGGCCTAAAAGATGAATTCTGTATTACGAAATACATGTTCGCGATAGGTTTCAAGTTCTCTTCACCATCTGAGAAACTATTTTATTCTCATTTTATTCTTCACTTCAGTTCGTTCAAAAATACTTCAATTGGATGACGGCGCAAGAAATAGGCCAATTCGGCAGCTTTTTGGTCAATTCTCGTGTAGTAAAATCCTCATCAGGACGACGTCAACGGGAATGCTCCTTGGCCTCGCTGTCCATTATACAGGACACGACGAGGGATAAAGACCCTCTTTAGCCTCGATTCTGAGTGATTGGATATCTATCATAAAGAAGCGACAGGAAGATGCGACGATTTATCCAGAAATCCAGCGAAAACATACACACTATTCCTTCTTTTCTATCGAATCGGTCCTAACCGTACCTACATTCCACGAAATTGTGCACCACAAATACGAGCTAATGAAAGACCGCGATTCAAGTAGAAAGACATCACGATCCCTTGTGGAAAAAATGATTTGCTGAGATGGAAATACGGATATCAATTCCTCCCAAGATACATGGACAG
>PYDT01001064.1:0-12009 GCA_004837865.1 Musa balbisiana | reverse complement strand
TGGAATAAGTCGGACTCGAACCGCTGACATCCGCCACAGGGTAACACCGCCTCTCAGGCCCTCCCCGCTCAATTCTACCATAGAGGCCAACGCTAGAACAATAACGCCCCCCGAACACCGCCTTATCACTTTCATCGTACTGTGCTCTCCAAAGAGCAACGCTTCTCAAAATCTCAAAAGGTGCTGTAGTTGGAATCCATTCTAAGGATTCTGTGGTTCCGGAGAATCCAGCTACAGGAGACTCAGAACGAGTATCTCTCCCCCTTTTGTCCGCCCCGACTCTTTGGTCTTAAGAATGCTGGTTTTAAGAACGGGGATTGCCCCTTCTCCGACCCTTACTGCCCAACCGGATATGCGGACGCTAATGCTTCCACTTATTGAACAGGGTCAGGTCGGTCCGTGACCCCTGGATTCCGAAGGCGTCTTGGGTTGATTCTCGTTAGTTCCTACGGGGTGGAGACGATTGGGGTCGGTCCCTGGATTTCCTTCCTTTTGGCCACTTTCGCACTCAAAGGGTTGAAGGGAGATAGTGCATCAAGCTATCGCACGGGCAACTTGATCCTCTTCCCCACCGGATCCGATAGGGGAAAAACCCCTAAAAGGGAAGAGCCGCCGACTCCAACTAGCGTCCATGTACGATCCCGACATATCTGACCAACTGCCCACTCCTCCTCCTCTACGTTCTGAAAGCCCATCCTTTTGTCTCAGTAGAGTCCTTTCGTGGCATGTTCGGTCCTCTTCCCCATTACTTATAAAAAGGGAGCCACCGGTTCCGGTACAAGATACTATCATACCGCCTGGACAATAGACTCAACCCGTAATCGCCAACGACCCCAATTGCAAAGAGCGATCTCTACCACTGAGGTTTCTATATCCCCCGAGCCAGTGGAGTTGCCGAAAAGTTCAGATGCTTCTTCTATTCTTTTTCCCTGGCGCAGCTGGGCCTCCTGTACTTGAACCAGAGACCTCGCCCGGTAAGTAATGGAAATCACTATATATCAAACCATAAGTATTCATTGGCGATAAGAGTAAACACAAATAATAGAAAATACATAAAGAAAAAGATATGTTGATAAGAAGAATTTTAAAAAAATCCACTGGACGACATGGCAATTATATTTGGGAATGGGGATCAAGATCATTATAATTTCTTTGTTCCTGAAAATATCATCTCCTAGAACGCCCCCCCAGACCCCCCCCCCATCGTAGAGAATTGAGAATTCTAATTTGTTCAAACCTCATCAACGGGATATGTGAATAGAATCCAGTATTTTTGCCACCCCCCCGACAAAACACATAAGAAACTTGACAATTTTTGAATGAGGAAAGTATTAATACGGATTAAATAAATAATAAATGCAAATGTTTCTTGGGGCCAATTACCGATTAGAAGATTTAGCTTGTATGAATCGCTATTGGTTGATACCAATAATGGTAGTCGTTTCAGTATGTCAAGGATACGTATGTTCACGATTCAGATATTTAAAGTATCTTTCCTAATCTTCACATGCGTTTCAGTAAATAAAAAAACCGAAAGGATGTACGCAGATGGGTGTTACTTCGGTACAGATACGTATTTATGTGTATCAATTCAATGAATCTAGAAGACCTCAGAATCTTTTTAGGTGCAAAGAAATCATTCTCTTTCGTTAAGCCGCAAGAACTATATGATCCTTCTAAAATACATATATGATCCGTTTCTTTTCTATCTAAATCAAATGGAAAATTTGATTTAGATAGAAACGGATAAATCTAAATTTTTGCGTGTACTAGATTCAAAAAAAATTGACATAATCTAATAATTAATTATTTTATTTTTCCTGATCGGTAAAATCCATGGCATGGAAAAGAAAGAAAAGAAAAAGAAAAAAAAGTTTTATGGTCAAAAATTCATTCATTTCACTTCTTCCACAAGAAGAAAAAGAAGAAAACAGGGGTTCTGTTGAATTTCAAGTATTAAGTTTCACCAATAAGATACGAAGACTTACTTCAACATTTGGAATTGCACAAAAGAGATTTTTTATCACAAAGAGGTCTACAAAAAATTCTGAGAAAACGTCAACGTCTGCTGGCTTATTTGTCAAAGAAAAATAGAGCGCGTTATAAGAAATAATTGACCAGTTGGATATTCGGGAGCCAAAAAATCGTTAATTAAATCGTTTGAATTAGTATAGTAGTTATTAGATTTTTATTTTGATGAACCTCCTACTTTTTTGAGGAATTCATGAAATAATGAATTAAGGAAGAAAAGATATGACTGTACCGGCTACAAAAAAGATTCATGATAGTTAATAGGGTATCACCAACCATCAATGAATGGTGTTCTTCGATGATCGTTACTCTCGATGGTGAAGATGTTATTGACTGTGAACCCATATTGGGCTATTTACACAGAGGGATGGAAAAAATAGCGGAAAACCGAACAATTATACAATATCTGCCGTATGTAACACGTTGGGATTATTTAGCTACTATGTTCACAGAGGCAATAACGGTAAATGCACCAGAACAACTGGAAAATGTTCAAGTACCTAAAAGGGCTAGCTATATCAGAGTAATTATGCTGGAGCTGAGCCGTATAGCTTCTCATTTGTTATGGCTTGGGCCCTTTTATGGCGGATATCGGCGCGCAGACTCCCTTTTTCTATATTTTCAGAGAGAGAGAATTGATATATGATTTATTCGAAGCCGCCACAGGTATGCGAATGATGCATAATTATTTCCGCATCGGAGGAGTAGCTGCCGATCTACCTTATGGCTGGATAGATAAATGTTTGGATTTTTGCGATTATTTTTTAACAGGAATTGTTGAATATCAAAAATCATTACGCGAAATCCATTTTTTTGGAGCGAGTCGAAGGAGTGGGCATTATTGGTGTAGAGGAAGCAATAAATTGGGGTTTATCAGGACCGATGTTACGAGCTTCTGGAACACAATGGGATCTTCGTAAAATTGATAATTATGAGTGTTACAATGAATCGATGGGAAGTCCAATGGCAAAAAGAAGGAGATTCGTTAGCTCGTTATTTAGTACGAACGTGAAATGAGGGAATCTATAAAAATAATTCAACAGGCTCTAGAAGGAATTCCTGGAGGACCCTATGAGAATTTAGAAGTCCGACGCTTTGATAGAGCAAAAAATTCCGAATGGAATGATTTTGAATATAGATTTATTAGTAAAAAACCTTCACCCAATTTTGAATTGTCGAAACAAGAACTTTACGTGAGAGTAGAAGCCCAAAAGGGGAATTAGGAATTTATTTGATAGGAGATAATAGTGTTTCCCTTGGAGATGGAAAATTCGTCCACCCGGCTTCATAAATTTGCAAATATCCTCAGCTAGTTAAAAGAATGAAATTGGCTGATATCATGACGATATAGGTAGTATAGATATCATTATGGGAGAGGTTGATCGTTGAAATGATAATTGATACGACAGAAGTACAAACTATCAATTCTTTTTCTATATCGGAATCCTTAAAAGAAGTATATGGACTCATAGGGAGCTTGTACCCATTTGACCCTTATATTGGGAATTACAATAGGGGTACTAGTAATTGTGTGGTTAGAAAGAGAAATATCTGCAGCGATACAACAACGTATTGGGCCTGAATATGCCGGCCCCTTGGGAATTCTCAAGCTCTAGCAGATGGAACTAAACTACTTTTAAAGAAGACCTTCTCCCATCTAGAGGAGATGTTCGTTTGTTTAGTATTGGACCGTCTCAGTGGTCCTATCAAGTCGACTAAGTTATTTAGTAATTCTTTTGGGTATCGCCTCATTTTAGCCGATCTCAGTATAGGTGTTTTTTTATGGGTCGCCATTTCAAGTATTGCTCCTATGGGGCTTCTTATGTCAGGATACGAGCGAATAATAAATATTCCTTTCAGGTGGTCTACGAGCTGCTGCTCAATCTATTAGTATGAAAATACCATTAACTCTATGTGTGTTATCAATATCTCTACGTGTGATTCGTTGAACATGAACTTTATACTTCTTTCCTAGAAGTAAAGGAAAGAAGTTGAATGTAATGTATTGAATAGGTATTTTATTTTTTATTCATCATTCGGGTCAATGAGTTAAACCAGATAGTTATATGAGTGAAACAAACAACTTAGAAGTTTGCAGTAAGAAGATAAAATCTCATTTCATATGTACAAGAATAAAGTTGAAGTAAACATAAGCAGTGTAAACTGTTTACCCCAAGATTAAGATTCTTTCATTAGTCATCATATCGTGACGCGGGTTAAAAGATCAACTGTATGGAGTTTTCATACTGTCTGGTATTTAGTACCATGCGTAGATCAATCAAAAATCAGTGGACGGTTAGGAACACCAAAGTGCACAAAGGATTAGTAATAGAGATAATGTAAGGTATAAAAAAAAGAGATATTTCTACATAAAAAAAAAAAAAAAAAAAAAAAAAAAAAAAAAAAAATGAATAACGAATCCCAAAACGGGACTTTAAGTTGGTAGAAATGATCAAGCAGTACTTCCCTACGATTCCGATCTAGAGTATGCTCTATCCCTGATTAAATAAAGACTATCCAGAACGAATTAATCCCTTATTCTTTTTTTTTTTATTTTTTCAAACGTACCCTATCTGGAAGGAAGAACAGGAACAAAAGAAATGGAATGTAATAATCGAATGTAATAATCGAATGAATAAAAAAAGATATTTTATTTATTATTCTTTTGTCCCAATCCATAGGGTGGAATTTTTATCACAATTAATGGACCAATTCCTAAGGTCTTTAAATTCTTTAGATTTATTGATATAACGAGTATTTTATGAAGGGCGGAGTTATTACAGAACAAAGAAAATACATTTTTATTATCATAAGGGATGAGATTAATTCCGAAGCACTTTTTTTATTCTAGCAAACGGAATTCCATTGGTTTAATTTTGGACTCTCTGATATATCTTTATTCTAGTTACCCAAAAGAAAGGGGTGATAATATCGAACCGGTCCTTACATTTATTTGTGGCCATAGAGGAGCCGTATGAAGCTGAGGTCTCATGTACGGTTTTGGAATAGCGATGGAAACAGTAATGTTATTATCGACTATAATTATCTAACAGTTCAAGTACAGTTGATATAGTTGAAGCACAGTCCAAATATGGCTTTTGGGGGTGGAATCTATGGCGTCAGCCCATAGGATTTATAGTTTTCATAATTTCTTCTCTAGCTGAATGTGAGAGATTGCCCTTTGATTTACCAGAAGCGGAGGAGGAATTAGTAGAAGGTTATCAACGAATATTCAGGTATCAGATGGTTTATTTATCGTGTTCTTACCTAAATCTATTAGCTTCTTCGTTATTCGTAACGGTTCTTTACTTAGGTGGGTGGAATTTATCTATTCGTACATATCCATTCCTGAGCTTTCGGAATAAAAAAAATAGCTGGAGTCTTTGGAATGACAATTGGTATCTTTATTACATTAGTTAAAGCTTATTTGTTTCTGTTCATTTCTATCACAACAAGATGGACTTTACCTAGGATGAGAATGGACCAGCTATTAATCTGGATTGGCAATTTCTTTTACCACACTGGCTTTGGGTAATTATTATTGACAACCTCTTCCAACGTGTTTCACTATAAAACAGCATACGATAAAGATATTCTAGATTCATAACCTTCTTTCAAAACAATGAGAAAGAACATTCAATTTTTTAGGGATATGACAATATGTGTCCCATGGTAACTGGGGTTTCAGAATTATGGTCACAAACAATACGAGCTGACAAGGTATATGGTCAAGTTCATACTTACTTATCCCACACAAACCGTTTACCTCTGTAAATTCAATAATCTTATGAGAAATCCCCAATGACATCAGAGCGTTTTCGTGGTTCGAATCAATGTGAATTTGATAAATGTATTGCTTGCGAAGTATGGTCGTGTATGCCCAATAGATCTAACATGTGTTGATTGGAGATTAGATTTGTGAAAGAGATATGAAAAAAAAGAACATTGATTAATTATAGTAGTGATTTGCGGGGTCTGTATATTTTGTTGTAACTGGGTCGAGTATTGTCCACAAACTGTTATCCATGATGAAGGAATTATGAGATTTCTACTTATGAATAGTCACGAATGGAAAGTATAATCACAATTGCTTTGAGCGGTTACCAATTCGTAATGAGATTACACAATTCAAACAGGTATGATTCGAAGTCAAAATCAAAATAGATAAAGATAAAACCCTTTGGATTCAAGAACGAGTACCGATTACTAAGATTTTGTTTGATATAAAAAGCTCAAAACTTTTATTTGGTGGTCAGAACTACAAATAATTATTAAATAATAATTGGTCAGAACTACAAATAATAATTAGTAACTCTAGATGGTGGAAACCACTCTTTGTTTAAACTGATAAGATATTTCTCACGGGAATTTCGAAATATACAATTTCAACTACTTTGTTTTATTCACTTTTTCTTTTGGATAAAAGTAAGTAGGATTGGCCCAATTAAAAATCTATATTAGATATAAAATTAATATATATGTTACTAATTATATCTATTATAAAATAATATCTATATATAATCTATATATAAAAGATTATATCCATATATAAAATTAATATAAAAGTAAGCAATATAGATTTAATTCATACTCTATGTTTTCATTAGGCAATATAATATACAATAAATAGGAACATATCATATTACATAAAAAAAGGGGTAAACTTTCCTTTCCTGGACCAGTTAGTAAGGTCATGATTTGCCTTATAGTTTTTTTACCTATTATAAATAATGGATTTACCTGGACCAATACTGATATTTCTGTAGCATTCTGGGTCAGTTCTTATACTAGGGGTCTGGGGGTTAGTATTACTTACCAATCCTATTTATTCTGCGTTTTCGTTGGGATTGTTCTTGTTTGGGTATCCTATTATACATTCCATCGAACTCTTTTTTTGTAGTCTGCCGCAAAGCTCCTTATTTATGGGGAGCAGTAAATATCTTAATCATATTTGCGGTAATGTTCATGAATGTTAGAATTCCAATGATTCGTATTTTTGGACCAGTGGAGATGGGTCACTCTTCAATGGTTGTAATATTCTTTCACTAATCTACTATAACAGATACGTCATGGGACGGAATTATTGGACTACAAGATCAAACCAGATTATAGGAAACAGGACCTAATAAGTAAACGTTGTCAAACAAATTGGATTCATATCGACAGATTTTATCTTCCTTTGAATTATTCTATATTCTTTTAGTTTCCTTGATAGGTGCCATATATGCTACGCCCTAATAATAAATACTGAGAATTTTAAAAGAATTAAAACGTCTTTCTAGAATCGCGAAAGTATAAATAAATAAAAAATCGAATCGCTTGAATGGTTCATATTGAAATGAAGCGAATTGATAAGGGTTTAGTCAAGGATGTTCGAGCATGTACTTTTTTGAGTTTGTGTATTTTATTTTCTACGGTCTCATGGATTGATCACAAGTCGAACCATGGTTAGATCATATGTGTCTTGAGATTATACTAAATTCGGTTAATATTAATTTCTGGTAAAATTTTCGGAATATGATAAGTCGCCAATTAAAAGGAAACATTTCTCAATCTTATTATAGCTGTTGCAGCTGACTGAAGGCAGCTATTGTCTAGCTATTGTTTCGTGCGATTCACGAAACAGAAAACAAAATCGTATCAATCAATCGAAATTGTTGAATAATCGTGATAATTATCATGATCATATATGAATAAGCAGTTAGAATGATCATCTAAAATCAACGACACCCGCCACAACATGCTAAAGCATAAGAAAATAAAAATAAATTGGATATTTTTCTATTCTCTTTTTCTCTGCTTTCATTTCATATTCCAGTAATGGAAAATAATTATGTATTATTAATTTTATTGGTATTATAATTTTTTTATTGCGTTTTTTTTTTATTGTTATTGATTAGTTTTAATGTAGTTAATTTTAATGTATTTCAATTTTAAATGTCTTTTAATTTTAAAGGTATTTTATTGTAATGTTTGTAAAGTATTTTTAATGTATTATTGATTTTAATGTATTAATAATAATATACTGTTATTGTTAGATAATTAATATATAAAGATACGGTAGAATATTATAAATATTATAATAATAATATATGTATAATATGATAACTATTATAATAAACTAATAAAAATCATATTATGAAATCAATATACTGTGAATCAGATTACGAAAATAAATTAAATTACTAATTTAGTTTTATTGTTAATATATTCATATTTCAAATATGAATATAATTTAGTTTATTTTTATTAATTCTATTTCAAATATGAAATTGAAATATTGATTTGAATGGATTGATCAATTTGATTGTGTCGGCCACTTTTAAGTTAACCCATGTGGCTGTATGATCATGATTTTTGAAACCGGCAAATCAAAGTCTCTTGGCTTTTTCTCATGAAAACAGGATTTAGAAAATAATTGATTATTAAAATTTTAATAAACCACTGCTTCGTCTGGTGTCTATAATATAAAATACTAATTTTTCTACCAGATGTGAAAATTTTTGATGTTTCAAACTGGAATTTCTAGATCCAAGGTCACATTCAGTAAACAATTTTTGAACATGTATAGGTGTACTCAATGTGTAAGAGGCCTGCAACCTCCACAGATGTATGGGAAATGTCTTGGGACGGAGTAAAGAGAGCAAATTGCTTCCGCACCAAGAACCGAGGAACTGTGTGGGTTCTCTGTACGAGATGTGAATCGCCTGTCCAACGGATTGTGAGTGTCCGTTGTTTATTTATCTATGAAACAACTCGCAGCATGGGTCTAGTTATTGATACGTTACCAAAAAAAATCCACTTGAATAATTGTCCTCTTTACCTACAAAAAGCCGTACTCGAGAAACTATATTTATTCTATTCCGAGCACGGGTTTTTCGGGTCAAAAACGTATCTTGTCTTTATAACGAGTGATTTTCTTGGTTAAAAAGACTTGGGTTGTGCGATATCTGTCGGTTCTCCATTTTCTTCTTCGCCTCATAAAGGAAATAAGATGTTTAGATGGTCTGCTTTGTATTATGCTCGTTGGAGCTCATTCTAACGAATATGTTTTATGTTATCATTCTCCAATTGGACGACCATTAAAACCAATGGAGGAAGCTTTAAAGGATAGATATTTTGATTTTCACTGAAACTGGGAAGTCGATGGGCTTTCCATTAGGACCTATTTACTGGACAGGACTTTAATCACTACTTTAGATACCTTAGCCGGCTGGCCAGTTACTCGAAATCGCGATTGTGCGATTTTACCGTTAGAAGTACAGCGGTCAGATAGGATTATTTTCTTCTGAGACCTTTACTTTTTCATGCTTTGGGAGTTAGACATTTAATTCCTGTTATTTACTTTTATCCATGTGGGGAGGAAAGAAACGTCTCTACTCGCCACAAAAAGGGTTATTTTGTACACTGGGGGGCTCAATTTTTAGCTTAATAGGAGTTCTAGGTATGGGTTATAGGGCCCTAATGACCAAAATTAGATTTTTCAAAATTAAATAATCAATCTAATCCTGTGGCATTGAAATAATATTTATATGTGGATTCCTTATTGCTTATGCTGTCAAAATCGACGCATTATACCCTACATACGTGGTACCAGATACCCAGGGAGAAGAACCATACAGTACATGTATGATTTCTAGCTGGACTCTTATTAAAACATGGGCGCATATGGACTTATTCGGACAACATGGAATTATTACCCCACGCTCATTCTATATTTTCGCCCTGGTGGGAATGTGGGAACGATTCAAAAATCTATGCAGCTTCAACCTCTCTCGGTCAACGGAATTTAAAAAAAAGAATAAGCCTATTCTCTGTATCTCACATGGGTTTCACAATTATATGGAATGGTTCTCTAACCGGGAAGGACTCAAACGGTGCCATTTTACAAATACTCTCTCAGGGATTTATTGGTGCTGCGTCTTTTTTTTCTTGCGCAGGAACGAGTTGTGAAGAATACGTCTTTTATATCGACGAAAATGGGGGGGATATCGACGTCCAATGCCAAGAGACTCTTTACCATGTTCAGTAGTTTAGCTTTTTCGATTGGCTTCTATTGCATTGCCAGGAAGAGTGGTTTTGTGCGGATATAGTATTTTTTGAATAATTATAGTCCCAAAATAACCTTTTAATGCCCAAAAGTGATAATTAATTTTGTAATGGCAATGGAATGATATTAACTCTATTATTTATTATCTATGTTACGTCAGATTGTTCTATGGATACAAGCTAGTCAATGTTTCCAAAACTATAGTTTGCGGATTCTGGACACGGGACTATTTGTTCCCATCTGGCTCTTTCTACCCGTAATAGGTATTTTGTATTTATCCGGATCGTTCGCTCGCTATCCCGTTGACAGGGTGCAGCTATCCTATTCTAATTACTTTCACGTATTCGTCTTTATTAATAATACGGAAATCGAATTTTGTGTCGTGATTTGGATTTTAAAATCGTTTCGCTGTACAATGCAAAAAGAACAAAGTGACTTAGAATTGTAAATGAGAGTGCATCGAGTTTTAGTTTGGAGAAAACGGGTTTGAATACAGGAATGATTTTCAACGGTTCTCACAAAAACCTCGCACAAACAAGAAGCTTACTTATATTATATATGGGATGATGTTATTACTGATTCTTTAGGTAGTTTATTCAATTATTTAGCTGTGTAGTTTATCAAGTAGATGGGAATGTGAATGAACCATACTATGTAGACCTTTCTATAGATTGATGCCAAACAAAAATAACATATCCAAATATAAGAAAATCTATAGAAGCCACAAGTGCCGAATTAGTACTTTTTCAAACTTTGATTTGTTCTACTTCAATATGTATCTAGTTCTAGTAGTAAATAAATCGCGAATATGGTCCAAGTAATAAAAGCCCCAAGTTTCTTTGGGGTCCCAATTCCAATAAGATCCCCATGCCTCAGAGCCCATACTGCTCCACAAAGAATGCCTATGGTTTTAAAAAGGTAAATCCTAAACTAATGACCCTGATAAATCCAATAATCCAACGTGAGTCAATTGAATTTATAATAATTTCGAAATGAAAGAAAAGAAGTGTTTTGAAAACACTTCTGTTTTCATTCAAATATTGAATCGCACCAAAGAAAAAATGGCTTAAGAAGAAATTATACCGTTACAAAAATATCGATGTTTTTTCGAAATGTAATGACTAGAAGAGCGAGCTCTGATAATAATGATCCGCATAAAAGAGCTGCATAGCGTAATAAAATGCATAATACGTGCGAATCATAACCACTGAGATGCTAGAAGCATGTTACTAATATTGCGGATGATGCATTTCAGTTAAAAAACCGAAGTGGCAAAGCCTTGTGTTAAAAATGGTTACTTGGTTGCGGTTATTGTGCTTAAATCTTTTTTATGGTTCCCCATCTTGGAACTCATTGAATAAGGAGAAACTACACGAAAGGAAGATTAATGACTGTATAAGTACTTAATGGCAAATGTCCTGAAGAAACCCAACGCGAACTAATATCTGTTTAGAGAAAAAAGTGGCTATCATCCCTTTTCCATAGAATCACGAATCTACGCTTTCGCGGACTAATAGAACATTAAATGAATCGTTAATCACATTGAAATTATACGAAAAAGAGTATGAGTTAATATGTTCATAAGTTGTATTGTAAATATCATAAAAGGGGGGGTCCCATAGAGAATTGAAATCGAGACTGAAATACTTATGATTCGTTTGTTGTCTCTTGTAGAGGAGTTATTTTCTAGGATTTATAGGATGCCGCCACTCGGACTCGAACCGAGATGCTCTCTAGCACTGTCCTAAGAGCAGCGTGTCTACAATTTCACCATGGCGGCGTACTTGAATAATAATAGTCAATTCACGTTGAATCGTCGAGAATCAGGATCAAATAGTAGTAAACTTAGAATCGATAAAATAAAGATCATTTAAATTCATATTGGTTAATCTCATTCAGCCTATTTGATATTTATATTCAAAAAAAAT
>PYDT01001847.1:0-12022 GCA_004837865.1 Musa balbisiana | reverse complement strand
TTCCTCTTTTTGCCAATAACAAAGGGGGAGAAATTTTGTTGCTAGCATTGCATACTTCAAGAAGAAGCAAAAAGTTTGCACACCCCAAAAATGCAAAAACGTTGGCTAACTTTCCTTGTAAATTTGCTAAGGCTCAAAATTCAAAAAGAAACACTTGCTAGGAAGTCAATTGCTAGCTTACTCTAAAATTATACATTCAATACGTCTGATTTTATTATGATGTGTATTTGATGTATTGCCATATCATGTATGCGAACTCATGATTAAATGCATTGCCTGAATTAAAATTTAAATTCAAGGTTTTTATCTCAAGTCTAACATATTGAAAATAAAAAGGATAATTTATTTTTGTCGTAATTTGAAAATTGATGAATTGCACCATTGTTTTGTTATTTCCCTCTTTGCCATAACAAAGTGGAGAAAGAATTTTCTACTAGCGGCAACATCATGAAAGTGGTAATTGCTAGCTTTGTTAATCTCAAAGAGAAGCTAGAAGTACTTTTTTGCAAAATCTCAATGAAGCAATGTTTGCTAAAGTTACACATTTCAAGAAGAAGCAACAATTCTATCTTGCACATCGTCAAAGAGTAAAATTGTGCTACTTTTATATGTGTAAATTTGATAGCTTTCATACTTTAAAATTATAAAATTTGCTAGCGTGTGGTGCGTTGTTCTAAAAATGTTGTAAGATTTACTAGCTTGCTTGATGTAGAACTTGCTTCTTGAACATCACCAGAAGTGCTATGCTTTGCTTATCTCAATGAAGCAAATATGCTCCTTGCACAATCTTTATTATTGCTAGTTTGCATTAGTGAATGATAAATTGAAAAATTATGTTTTGTTATGCAATGCTTTAAAATTATGTCACAAATGGTGCGCGTGTACATGCTCTCACATGAAATAATGACCTACTCCACTTTTGGCGTCCTCCTCCGGATGTCACCGAGGTCCACTAGAGCCCTTCCTTCACTAGTTTGAAGGCTAATCCACCTTTACATACACCCTCTTCTCCTTTTACTACTGGTTTAGGAGACAACCCTTACAGCACTTACTCTTCTCAACTAGTCTAACACTTCTAGACTTACAAGCAGGGGATCTCTCAGTGTCATAACCAACATTTTTTTTTTTTTCCCTTTACCGCTCCTCTGTGCTTATGGCTTTACCTAGTGTAGAGGTAATTTATTGCTTTCATGTTTGAATTCACACTTGGAGCCTGAAACTTTCCGATCCCGGGTTCCGGCATGGGCGTACCACCGCCTGCGCTGTGCGGGTACCCACCGCCCATGTCATTCTTACACTTACATTGCTGTTGGCGCTACCCACCGCCCAACGTCGGTATCACCGTCTAACATATCCGAAGATTTTATGCCATGATGGTGAGTCTTCTTGGGGCATTTGTTTGGTTTCTTATTGGGCCCAACACAGTTCTTACATGGTACTCACTGGCCCCCAATTGGGTTGGCCTAAATCACTCCCCACTTATCTGCTAACTATGATTCCTAAGATATATCTAAGCTAAATAAGCTTATAATCTTGTTGTCCAGCGAGCTTCCGCAACATCCGACATCTCTCGGTATGGTGCCGCGAACTCCCCCGCAATCTCCTGGACTTCACGTGACTTCTTGGTGAGTTTTTGATTCGCTTCTCTAGTAAACTCTGCGCTTCCTCGCTGGTTTCCTCCGAACTCCGCGAACATCCTGACTCGGGATTCCCACGAAACTCTCGAACTCCAACGATGCCGCTCCCTGGAAC
Organism: Musa balbisiana; assembly: GCA_004837865.1. NCBI lineage: Eukaryota > Viridiplantae > Streptophyta > Magnoliopsida > Zingiberales > Musaceae > Musa > Musa balbisiana. The sequence continues at coordinate 10,270 of PYDT01001847.1, read as the reverse complement.
TCACGGAACTTCTTTTGGCGTTTGCTTCCATGCCTTGCATCATAGTAATCCTTAACACATGTAAACAACTTCGATCTAGACAATTCATACTAAAGCACATTCATCAATTTGTCCTGCATTTCATTGGTCCCTCGATGCTTCCTGTTCGAGTTCTTCGACCATCGCCTATTCGCGGCCTATTGCCAGGTCGGCCATTGACTCCGCAATTATGATTTTTCTTGGCGCAATGGCCGCTCTTCTTTGACCCATGCCCTCGAATCCACGGCCCGAAGCCTTCTGTCGATAGTCGACCGTCCTCCGGCCCGACGTCCAAGCGTCTGACTGTCTCCGCAAAACATATTTTTTTCTGCTTTAATTGTCTCTCCTATTCCATCAATCCTGCGTCACTCAAAACGTAGATTAAATGCATAAACACATTGATTGGTTTCATCAATCAAATTCCGAGATTCAACAATCTCCCCGTTTTTTGATGATGCAACCAATCGACAGACGGAGTAACCTTAACTCACCGAGTTTAAATAACTCCCCCTTATCAATATGCCAATTTATAAAAATCTTGGATTCAAAAATTCCAGCAAACATGTCATATAAATCTGCATTACATCACATCTTCTTCTCCTTTGTCATCAACAAAAAGGAGAAGTCTTTCTCAAGTGTTTGTAATATAAGTTCAACTCGTTGCATGAAAATATAATATCCGTTTTTATCATCATGCAAGTTGGGTATCATCATAGATATACATGGTATTACGCTACAAGTTTACAATTACAGCTAGCAAAAATTTTTGAACATTTTAAAACACGCAAGCTAGCAATTTTGAAATGTTCAAGAAAGCAACTCTTGCTTCTTGAATTAAAGTTTGCTAGATATGCAAGTTAACTTTTTGCTTCGAGATAGGGCAAGATACACTTCCTTGGTGATGTTTCCGATAGTAATTTTTTCTCTTTTGAGAAGTGCAATTTTTGCTTTCATCTTGAATGTGCAGCTAGCAAATTACTTTCTAATCATTTGCTCCTCCTTTGTCACTATCAAAAGAATAAGACCCTTTACATTAATTTCTAAATTATGACAAAGGTAAATAGCATAGATGAATTCAATCAGAATGTCCAAAACAATTATTTTATCATGAATATTTAATCATTGCATGCATCATTACAAAGTTAAAGTATTCATTGGCATATGCCAAATCTCATGTATATAAAATGAAAATCATCATTCCATGCAGGATTCCATATCTCATTGATTTCACATCTGATTGACCATTTTGTCAAATTACATCCTACCATGCATGATCGAAACTTCTTATTTTGTTACATCAAAACAAATTAATGAATATTTCTGTATTCATAACATCACATAAGGAATATCAAGAAGATATTGGGTGATGAGATAAATATTTCATGAATATAAGGAATTGCATAAGTATATCTGGTTTTTATTAGAATTAGTCTTCTTTTTAGTGAATAGCAAAAAGAATAGTAGGAGAGCAAGATCTCAATTCATACATATCAAATATTCAATCATCAAAATCATGATTCATCTAGAAAATTCTCCTCTTTAAATATTCAAAGAGATTCTAGGAATCAAATTTAAGAGATTTTCAATCAAATTTTAAATCTGAATTTTCAAAAAAGATATTCTCTTTAGTAAATCATAAAAGGAAACGTAAGAGAAAAAGATTTCAATTCATGCATAAGAACTCTTATGATTCATATTGAAATTTTCTCAAAATGTAAGAGAATAAAGAGTAAGAAATCTTGATTCATAAAGGATTTCATGTTATAAATTTCGAGAAATCAAGATCGTGATTCGATAAAACCCATTAGATTCAAACCATCAAAATCAATTTCATGTTTCACAAAATTCCTAAATAGATTCATGATTTTAAATCCAATAATATATTTTCCTTTTATGTGATACTTTTGAGTGATTGATTTCATATAAGCATGCTCAAGTTTTTCGTAGGAAAAATTCGAATCATAGTTAAAATCGAAAGAGTAAATATCATCATGAATAACTTCAAAGTCTCATGCATAGTATAAATCATCAAGCATGGTTTCATAATTTGAATGATTTCTAATAAAAAAGGGAATGTTTTTTAAAATCTAAAACTTCTGTAGTTTTAATTATATGATTTAAAACTTTATATTAGCATGCCCAAATTTTTATTATTATTCCAAACAACATAGTATGTTGAACACCAAAGACAAGGTTCATAAAAAAACATCAAGCCGTCCATGCAAAAGCCATGCATCGTCATTGAAAAGTAATATGGAAATTATCAAAATACACATTCTGCTTCTTAAGCACATACCTAAGAATTAATACTTCTAGGTGTGTACAATCATTAGATTATATCTTTTTGCATTATCATAAAACATGCAAATTTCATGATCACTTTCAAAATTACTAGAATGATAAGAACGCTCCTAATGTTTGAGCATTTTATTTTATTATAAAACATGCAATTTTAAGAAAAATAAATAAACTAAATTAAAAATAACTCATTAAAACATCATGTAATTTTGAAATAAAACAACGGGAGTTTCATTACCTCATCGTCGAAAGCCATTAAGGCGTAGTTTACCACCTCGCCTTGTTGATTTTCTCCTCGTCTTCAGAGGAGCTCACTTCATCCCAATTTTATTCTTCTTCTTGCGTTCACAGCAAGTAGTTCGTCTGTTTCTTAAATATGTGTGTCATTACTTTTTAAATTTCTTTTGTAGTTTAAGTTCACCATCACTTGAGCTTATGCTCGAGTGGTCTTCAAATGTTCTATGTCCCAAATCCTTCCTATCCTTTGGAAGGTAGTTCTCTGTTTGTCAAGTGTACATTAGTCATTGCATAGTCATCACAAACCACTTAGTTCTTCAAGTGGAAAATTATTTAAATCTTTTGTTCTTGGATGTCGTTATTTGATTCCAAGTTTGAGCAAGTGTATAGATCTTGTTCAAGAAGGTTTAAATTGAAAACAACTTTTTTACCCATGCTTTAGACTATTGACGACATCAGTAAACGAGGGTACATGTATCCAAACAGTCTCTCTTAGTTCCAAACAAAAACATCTCAAAATCGTGAATCAAAAAAATCGTACTTTAATCTTTACACTATTGTGCCTTCGTGTGTGATTTCAAGAGTGCGCCAAATATTGAAAGCCATTTCGCACAAAGAAACCTGATTAAACTCCATTTTATCTAAGGCGTAAAATAGAGCATTCATAGCTCTAGCATTAACGAAAACGTCTTCTTCTCCAAATCATTCCAATCTTTCATTGGAAGAGAAGACCTTTTAAGCCGGATTGACAATGTGTCTATAAATTCAAATTCAACGAAAAGCAAAGGGAAAACCTCTTGATCGAGTTTTCCAATAAGTGTAGTTCGTGCCATTGAAAAAGGGAGGACGAATGAGAGAGTGACCCTCTTGAAAGCCAAAAGAGCCATTTCTATAGGGTGTTAAACCAAAATAGAAAACTGTGGCTCTGATACCAACTGTTAAGATCAAGAGCGGCACTAAGAGGGGAGGTGAATTAGTGCAGCGGTAAAATTACAGGGTTTAAGAAAATCTTTCGTACGATAAAAACCGACCTCGAAAGTACTTAACTTGAAAGCATGTTCGGAAAGATGTGTCGCAAAAGTAATGAGGAAATCGCAACGAGTATGGAGGTTTGCAGTAAGGTAATTAGCAATAAGTAAATGCAAACTAGAGAGCACCGATGTTTAGGAGTGGTTTCAGTCAATCTTCTCAAACTATTCTAAACTTAGACTCAAAGAGAAGGGGATCTCTCAAGTGTCTAACAGCGTTTGCACTTTATGCTCTTCTGGCGTGTGGTGATTTAAACAGGGAGAGAGGCGGTTTTTAGGCTTCAAGTTGATTCAAACTTGGAGCCTGAAATTTCCTATCCCGGGTTCCCGGGCACGGGCGGTACCCTCCTTCGCTGTGCGTACCATGACAGTGTCAGTCTGACCTGACATGCTTGGGCGGTACCAAGCCTGACTGGCGATATCACCGCTGACATAGTCTCGAAGATTATGCCATGATGGGGAGTACTTGGGGGCATTGTTGGGTTTCTTATTGGGCCCAACACAATTCTTACATGGGCCTTACTGGCCCCTAATTGGGTTGGCTCAAATCCAAGCCAAATTATGTGCTAACTATGATTCCTAAGGACATATTTAACAGCTAACAAGTCAGTGAAGTCTTTGTTCTTTCAGCGAGCTTCCAGCGATTCTTCGGAGATCTCCGATGATCTCTTGGCAATGTTCCGACAAACTCCTAGCAAGCTCCTGGACTCACGATGATTCTTCTTGGTGAGTTCCAACGAGCTTCTCTGGCAAACTCTGCGACTTCTCGGCTAGTTCCTCAGAACTTCTGACAAACTCTCGAAAACTCACACACCGATGTCACGTCCTTGACTCCGGGACTTCATTTGCTTCATGCCTTGCCATCATAGTTAATCCCTGCACATGTAAAACATACTTCGATATGACAATTAATTCTAAGCATTAATCAAGTTGTACGGTATGTCACTGGTCCCTCGACGCTTTATTCGATTCTTCGGTGCATTGTCCTCTCCCTGCGGCCTATGCCCCAATCGGCCAGTTGACTCTATAAATTCGATATTGTTGGCGCAAGTATCCTGCTCTTCTTGCCCCGATGCCCAAATCCATGGCCCGAAGCCTTCTGTAGATATGTCAACTCGTTCCTTCCGGTCTGATGTCCAATCTTCTGACATGTCTCCAACACAACATGATTTTTCTTGCTTTAATTGTCCATCCCGATGAAGCATCCTGCTCACACAAAACGACAGATTAAAACATAAACACTTATTGATTGGTTTCATTATCAAAATTTGAGATTCAATAATCCACACAGTAGGACTGCGACGATGCTCCTCAAAACTCTAGGCTTGCTTTGAGGTAGGAGAGGGGGAGGAGAATAGGAGAGTCAAGTAAAGGCTCTAGCCTATGAACCACTGAATCCCTCCTATTTATAGAGGTCCCCTATCAAACCCTAACAGATCCACCCCTAGTGGGTATTGGATCTGCATCCAATTACCCAAGCCTTTTAGATTAGTGGATCTCTATCCAATAATCTCTCATGGGTTCTTATTAGATCTCGTCCATGGGATCCAATAATTTAGGGGCTTATTGGATATCCAATAAGATAGGGGCTCTAGCAGATATCTCATATCCGAAACCTCTAATTATCGCAATGGCTACCATATGTGTGTGACCCTCTAGGCCCAATATCGAGCTAGCTGTGAGTCATACCTGTCAGAGCTCCTTCTAACTTAGTGAATTATTATCGTGATCTCATCATGATCCGATTCCCATTGCATAGAAGCAAGGACATCACAAATATACATGCATATATGCAATAGTCAATATAAGTGATAAATGCTAAAATATAATAAACAAAAAGATTCTATGTCAAGTCACACGTGCCATCACTCATGTGATTGGCTTGCTAGGCACCTATGACTAGCACAGTACACCTTACATCTACTTGATCTAATTTTTCTAATATCATAAAAAATAAATTATAATACATTAAGCATTATGCATTATCATTATCTTAATATGGATGAATAAAAATGATAAAATAAAAGTCTCTAATACTATCGATAAAATTGATATGGTTAGATGTCAACTTGAGGAAAAAATGACCCAAATGAAATTATAAATATCAACTTTGAGCAGTTATAGATTGTCCATAATCGTGACAATATTATTATATCAAAGAATGCTCTCTTTCTATTTCTAGAAATAGAAACATATAAGTTTATAAGAAAAGAAGTTTTGACATCACTATTACCACATGAAATCAAATTATATCAGTTATGTTGCAGAAATTCTCCAACAAGTTAGATATTTTTTTCGATACTATTCAATTATATAGTTTATTATTGTAAATGTGCAATTCTTGTAATAAGGGTAGATTTTTAATTTCCTCTACAAATGCAAATCAATGTACATAACACTAACTCTATTAAAGTACAATTATATATTAGCTACTAGGTTTTGATAATAAATAACTTAGTTGCTAGTTAAAGGAACAAATTCTTAGTTCAAGTCACTAGCATGTACCAAGTCGAAACATTTCTATAAAAAGAAACTGTCAATACATTATAAGTTACCTATAATAAAATAATCTTAGAGCATAAGAATTTGCTAATCTTGAAATTTAAGTGATTGCAATTTCAAAGTAGGCAAACCAAATATTTAAGATATTTTAATAAAATATAAAATTTATCTTCTTAGATTTTGATTATGTTTGACTTTAGTTCATTCATTTATACAATTGATTATTAAATTCATCTTTATTATTTAGTATGAGGGAGACAAATTAACACAAAACGAAAGATATTTTTTTACAAATATTTCTAACTTTACCATGATTGTATACAATCATGATAACATAATATTATGACTTAAATTATCATGATACAATTGATGTTTATTGAAATGTTTTGTACTTTTGATATAAAATAATGAACAAACATCTCGAATAAGTCAAATTGACAATAATTTCATCCACATTTTGATATTTTTAACTTGTACGAAGAGGATCATCAACTAGGTTCATGGAGAATGTGAATTAGATATTATTCAAATCATAATTTCTAAGAGAGAATCTTTGCACCATGTTTAGATTTTCAGAAATTACAAGAAAGTTGATCGTCAAAAATATTAAGTTGGTTCTATTTTCAAATAAGATTTCTATGTGTGGAGTTTAGCACTATGCCTCATGTAATTGATCCCAAAAAGAATATAAAGTATTGGATGACTAAGGATTACTAGCCAATTTACAAAAGAGATGCTTATTCCTCTCTCAATTATATTTATGCACTTGAAGGATATGGAATAGATTTTTTCAACTTACCATACAACAATCTTAGATTGTTACATAAAGTATAAGCATTATGTTAAAGATGACATTATTTCTATAAAATATTTAATTAATAAATATAACAGCATAGTCTATAAGGTCATAATTCTTTATTTAATTTATATACATTTCACTTTTACCATGAGATATGTTATTGCATACAAAGAAAGTTACAATATATAATGAAGATTTCAGTTTCTAGACGACCATGGTTAGTTTCAAAAAACTAAAACCTTATGCATAACGTTTGAATTGATCTTAATCTTTAAAGCAACTCACTCTTGTGATGAACAATTCATCCACTAAGATATATTACTTTAATATTATTAATTTTTTACAAATAATCAAGTGTTAGCCCATCATGTTTCTAAGACAACTTAATTTTTATGTTATCAATTTAGTATTCAAGTGTTAGCCCATTATTAATTTTTTATGTTTCTAAGACAAATAATCAAGTGTTAGCCCATTATTAATTTTTTACAAATAGCCATCGGTTGCAAGTGGATCTTTAAGAAAAATATCAGAGTAGATGAAAAGGTAGAGACCTATAAAGCAAGGCTAGTGGCTAAGGGATATCGTCAAAGGCAGGTGTTGACTATGACGAAACCTTCTCACCTGTAGCAATGCTAAAATTCATCCGAATTCTATTAGCTATTGCAGCACACTATGATTATGAGATCTGGCGAGATGGATGTGAAAAACTGGTATTCCTCAATAGGAACCTCAAGGAGGAGGTATATATAGTACAACCTAAGGGATTAGTGTCCAAGAACTGCCCAGATAAGTGTGCAGGTTACTTAGATCATTTATAGACTAAAGCAAGCTTCCCGAAGTTAGAACATAAGATTTGATGACGCAATCAGATCTTATGACTTCGTTAAGAACGAAGATGAGCCTTGTGTGTACAGGAAGGTAAGTGGTAGTGCTATCACCTTTTTGGTGTTATATGTGGATGACAACCTGATCATTGGGAATGACGTAGGAATGCTATCCACAGTAAAGGCTTGGTTATCTAGACACTTCTCCATGAAGGACTTAGGGGAAAGCATCCTGTATCTTGGGGATTCGGATTTATAGAGACAGATCCAAGAGGATGCTGTGGCTTGTCCCAAGTCCAGGTACATAGAAACCATTGTCAAAAGGTTTGGTATGGAAAATTCCAAGAGAGGTCTCATACCGATGAGACATGGGATATCGCTTTCTAGGAGTATGTCCCCAAAGACTCTTGAAGAAAGGACGAAACATGGATATGATACCTTATGCCTCAGCGATAGGGTCTATCATGTATGTCATGCTACGTACTAGGGCTTGATATAGCGCATTCTTGAGTGTCACGAGTAGGTATGAAGCGGATCCAGGCTTGGAGCACTAGAAAGTAGTAAAGTGTATCCTTTAAGTACTTAAGAAGGATTAAGGATCTTTTACTAGTATATGGAGGTAGTAGCCTCAGGGTTGAAGGCTACACTGGACTCAACTTTTCAGTTTAATGTCGATGATAGCAAGTCAAATTCGGGATATGTATACACCTTGAATGGAGGAGCAGTGTGCTGGAAGAGTTCCAAGTAAGATACTACTGGTTGACTCGACCACAGAGGCAGAGTATATTGCTACAGTAGAGGCAACAAAGGAGAGAGTCGATATGAAGAAGTTAATCACAGATCTAGGAGTCAGCTAAGTAGCGAGGAGCTGATTCCTTATATTGCGAGAACTATGGGGAGATTACTCAAATAAGGGAACCCGGGTCTCATCAAAAGTGTTTTGAGGAGGTTCCAACTTATTGGAGAGATCATGAACGGAGGAGATGTAGTATTGGAAAGAGTTTCCATCCGAAGATAACATTACAGATCCACTACAAAGTCGTTGTCTCAAATTATCTTTGAGCGTCACAGGGGTCTGATGGGGATTAGACACATAGTGATTGGCTTTAGGGGCAAGTGGAGATTGCTAGTCATAGGTGCCTAGCAAGCCAATCACATGAGTGATGGCACGTGGACTTAAAATGGAATCTTTTTGCTATTATATTTTGGCATTTATCACTATATTGACTATTGCATATAGTGCATATATATTGTGATGTCCTTGTATCTGTGTCAATGGGAACAGATCGTGATGACATCACGATAATGAGACTGATTCACCGTTAAACACAGATCCTAAATAATCTCGGTCATAGGTTACGCGAGAGGACATTGAGATAACCAGACAGACTGTGTGCTGTATACCCTGTTATATGATAGATGCAACGGTCTCATAGCTGTCGTGTGGGGACAGTAGGGATACAGTACAGGTGCTCATTGAAGAATGATTCACTGATTGATCCGCTTACGGAATGCTGAGATAGTTGATGATGCCTTATTATCCTACAACGATTCCGAGTCCTAGTGGTGTATTTGGTCCTTAGACTTAAGACACCAAGGATGTCATGTATGAGTGCTCCACTCTTTGATACCAAACTTATAGGTTTGGATGTCCCAGATTAGACATCTAGTCATTGGGAGTGGTAGTCAACCGTACGAGAGCTTTGAGTGTCGATAGAGGATCATCCACTCTCGGCATCATGAGAGGAATCTCTCGGTATATTGCTTGCTAGATAAATTTTCCTGGTTAGGGTATTCGGATTCAGAGAGAAAGAGTTCTCTAGGAGAATCCGATTAGAGCGAGACTCGAGAAGAAACCGTTATGGTAGCGACAAGCACAATGTCTGAATACTGGTCTCTAAGATATTAGTAGAGATGTGACTAAGGTCATGGTCATTGAGGACAGACATGTCCAATGGATTGGATTCCTATATCGTTTGGGGACTATGACGTAGTAGCTAGTATGTACGTAGGCGAGAGTCGAGTGAATTATTATAGAGATAATAATTCACTAAGTTAGAAGGAGCTCTGACAAAGCTAGGACTCACGGCCAGCTCAATATTGGGCCTAGAGGGTCACACACATATGGTAGGCATACAATGAGTAGAGGTTCGGATATGATATACCAGATAGAGTCCCTATCTGATTGAATATATAATAAGCTCCTAAATTATGGATCCCAAGAAGAGATCCAATAAGAAGCCCATGAGAGATTATTGGGATTCGAGAGCCCTAATCTAAAAGCTTGGGTAAGTGGATGCAGATCCAATACCACCAGGGGAGGATCCTACTTGGGCACCATGATAACAATTTGACACTTGACCTAAAGCATAACCTATGGTGTCTGATACCACAACAGGAACCTGTGATGCTCAAGCCAATATGAGACAACGACTTTGTTAATGGATATAGCAAGGTATCTTCGGATTGGAACTCTTTCCACTACTACATCTCCTCAGGTCATGATCTCTCCAATAAGTTGGAACCTCCTCAATACACTTCTGATGGAGACCCGGGTTCCCTTA
>PYDT01000484.1:7500-12075 GCA_004837865.1 Musa balbisiana | reverse complement strand
AAAAGCAAGATATCATCCTTTGCTCCTATCTTTCGTGATATATGTTTTTACAAAAAAGGATATTTTTGTACCCATTTATTCTTGGGTAATCTCAACAACCATCTAAATTGGTTATCATGTTGCTGAAGTTCTTTATGGTTCCTTTTAGAACCCAAATAAATTTGTTAGGACTCATATTCCCCCTTAAATGGACAATGTAAGTTCTATCCCATTTTGCAACAAAAGCTACATTTGTTTTGGTGCAAACATATAAGATAGTGCTTTAATGAAATGGGTGGATTTTGGTGTAGAGCTTCTCACAATTCGATTCCACTTCTTTTAGGACATGACCCTTATTTGTAATGATCATATTCAAAGACGTGCTACTACCTCAAATTTTCTTCAAGGTGTCTTTGATAGCAGTTCTCCTTTTTGAGAATTTCTAATCATACATTTCATACATGAAACTAACTGTCATTATGTTCAATTTTTACTTTATCGAAAGTACTAACAAGAATATCAGGCTCCTTTTTAACAATTTATATTTTCTACTAATTGTTTTTAACATTCATCAATAAATCATGGAAAGCATTTACAATTCATCAATGATAAATCTGCATCAATTAACTTATTACGTGATACTCTTTCGATTTCGAAGGAATTTTCCGATTCCTTATTGTTTATAGGTAAAGTGAAGATATGGAATAGATAAATAATAGAAAAAAAATATAGAAAAACAAAAAAGAAAACTCAAAAATTTTTTTCATCCTCCACGTCCAGGATGACGTCCCGGATCATAGATAAGAATCCGAAGATGAAGAGGAAACAAAGAATATCACTACTGTGTAAACAAAAGAGTTGAGGAGTAAGCATTACACAAATCCCAAGATACAGATCATTTTAGAAAAGGGAATAGATTACATTTTTCTTTTTATCACATATACTATTTTGATTGAACATATTACCACCCAAAATTAAGTTTTTGATTTGACAAAGAAAAGAAAGTCACTTTTACGAATTTCTTTGTAATAGATTTTGATCCTTCCTCACAAAAATTTTTGTCATATGACCAATTAGTACTTGTAGGGGACTAGAACTAATAAACTCCTTACTCACCGAAAAGTAAGACGAGTAAATAAACTGATCAAAATCATTCCGCGGTGGGTACTCAATATACAGAATTTCCATTTTGAATCGAGGGTTTATATTCTAATGTAAGACTTACCGATTCTTATATTTTTATAATTTTTTTGTCGAATGAAATCATGAAGGATTTGGCAAGTATAAGGATTTTATCGAAACTTATCAGCAGCTGACCAAAACAAAGGCTTTTGTTAAGAGAAAAAAGCGGACAGGTATGACAGGCATAACATCTCGATTGGATTGAAAACGATAAGCTTCAGGCAAAAAATTTGGCCAAAGAAAAAATATTCGAATAAAGGACAGAATTAAGCATAGACAGATAGCTAAGATATTAAACATAACAAAACATTTCTTTTGTAGATTAGATACATTTTATTTTGATGAGTTATTTTTATAAGGGAAAAAAAATGAAAAGGCAAGTCAAAAATCTTCTTTTTTTTGAACTCTCCCAAATCAAAAAATCCTTCCGTCCATTCCAAATGAGAATAAATGGAATTATACACTTTCAGAAGTATCTTAATTGGAATCTATGTAATGATCAATTATTTTTTTGATTTATATCTAATTACATGTGTGAATCCTAGCAACAAACCAAAAATATCCAATATGTTTTTTATTATATTATGTATTTTTTTTTTGGTGGGGGGGGGGGGGGTTGGGGATTGACGAATAACTAATACTAATAATAGTCTTGACTAGTGCCAAACAGGAAAAATGGGGCGTGGCCAAGCGGTTAAGGCAGCGGGTTTGGTCCCGTTATTCGGGGTTCGAAATCCTTCCGTCCCAGACGTTTCCATCAGAAACAAAATATGGTAATCACCTGTATCCCACATAAAACGGAAAAAATCTTAAAGAGAACCAACATTTTCTTTTGTTCTGAATTGTTAGAATGATTCTTAGAATGGATTCTTAGAATCCATTTACTTCTTTGGTAAAAGAAACCAATTGAAATGCAATTGAACATGGTACAAGTTTGTCTCCTTAGAATTGAATATTGCTAAAAATTTTAGCTACTCATTGTGATTGCGTCGACTTGGGATTGATTAGAGAATCCAGTTTAGTCATGACTAGAAAACATAGTTCCAGTCATGATGATTGAGTCGGAGATTTTTAAAACATTTTTATGAACTCTTGGTTGGTACTCGAAGAAATATGATAAATCAATAGTATCTAGAAATTACACCTTTTGTTTTTTGGTCATTGGAACAGTTTAAGTGACTAATAATTGAGTTTTTTTTCCGGGATTGGAAATATATTAAATTAAAGGATTGAGGTTTATAGTTTTTTTGTTCTAGAAAAATAGATTTGCCATTTCATTGATTGATCGTACCGAACACTCTGTTGGAGATGTAAAGTAAATAAGTCTTCAGCAAGCATCTTTCTTAGAAATACGTTTCATTCATATGATAGAATACGAGTTCAAGAATTGGATCCCCGGGCTGAGCTTCTCCGGTACAAATACAATACTTATCTATCCTCGGGATAAAGTATAGACTATTATATAGTTCCCGTTGTTCCATCGAGCCAATGACTATTCATGATTACTAGTAAACATTCCATTGCGGTGAAATTAAATTGAATTCTCAATTCGAGGATTTATGTACAACTTCGTTTTTGAAACAATACGGAGGTTGTGGAGAAAGAAACGTTGCGGACTGGAAGACATGAGCCACTTCGTCGGATTTTTCAATGCCCACCCTTTTCTATAGAAATGAAGTATGCTCTTGCTCGACATAGTTTTGTTCTGGTTCCTTGGATCTAAGTGTTCTTAGGTTGCAGAGTCAATGATGGACTCGGAGCGCGAAAGGATTGATGCATTTATCAAGGAGGAAGAATCTAGGGTTAGTGCCAATCAATCCACTAAAGGTAGACCAACTTTGGTAAGTATACTCCTTAAAATATTAAAATATCGGAATTGATAAAACTATTTCGATCAAAAAAAAGTGTATCACAGAGGAACAATTCTTCGTATTCTATTTCTATAGGTATTCTATTTCTATAGAAAGAAATAAAAAAACAAAAGGTATGTTGCTGCCCTTTGAAAGGAGTAAAGATCACCGAAGTAATGTCTAAACCCAATGATTTTACAAAGCAAAGATAAAGGATTCCGAAACAAGGAAACACTATTTTCAATTGTCTCAAAAATTGGATCAGAATCAGGAATAAAAATAGATTCGAGATGAGACAAACAAAAGAGGTTAGAGACGGCTCAATAAATGTCTAAGGATTTCCCTTCGAATTCTGTCAGAATTACCCAACTTGAGTTATGAGTACGAATGAAATTTCTTTTTTTTTTTTTTTAGGAAGAACAAAATAATAATAATGAATTAGACTATGATTTGAGTCATTATTTTGTGTTTACTATTTGATATTATATACAGAAAGATATACCGAAATTAAAATAATTTTTTCTCGAGCTCGAGCCGTATGAGGAGAAAAACCTCCTATACGTTTCTGGGGGGGGATTGTTTATGTACATCTATCCCAATGAGCCATCTATCGAATCGTTGCAATTGATGTTCGATCCCGAAGAGAAGGAAGAGATTTTCGAAAAGTGGGTTTTTATGATCCGATAAAGAATCAAACTTATTTAAACGTTCCCGCTATTCTATATTTCCTTGAAAAGGGCGCTCAACCTACAGGAACTGTTTATGATATTTTAAGTAAGGCAGAATTTTTTAAAGAAAAAACTTCGAGTTAATTAAAAGAAAAAACAACAAAATTAATAAAAAAGGGGGGAGATGATTAATATAAAATCTATCTTTGTATAATTTTTTACTTACAATTTTTTACCTAAAATTTTCCCTTTTCTTGCTCTATTCATACTTAAATTTACTTTTTTCTTGTTATAGGAATCCACCAACAAACAAGGGATTAATCTTGCTTATTGTACCTCTATTGATTGAATAAACCCGAGATTTTTTCTTTATCTTTTCCTTATTTTTTTCCATCAAAATTTCTTATTTATGTTGTGCCAACCCAATACAAATCCTTATTTTATTTACTTTATTTGTTATTTGTTTTCTCAACATTGCATTCATATTGACAATGGTGTATCGAACAAATATAATTGATTATAGATAAATAAATCTCTTTATCCAGACCCCATATTGGGTTTTCACTTCACTTTTACTCAAATAATGGGTTTTGCATTGTTGGGTTTACTGTCATATAAGACGTATTTTGGAATTTAACTTAACAAAAATAAAAAAATTGATAAAAAACTGGTGGGTCTGTCACAATTTGAGCATCTCTTTTAGGAATCTGGTGTTTTTAAATATGATCTGTACATTTTTTATTTATTTTTACATTTTTTATTTATTTTGTATAATTGATCATAAAATATTTTTTTATTTATTATTAGTTCAATGTTTTGATGGGGTCGTGCAGTGCAATTTAATTTATTTTTCATTTTGATCGTATCTACATATCCTATTTATTTTATTTTATTCG
>PYDT01000484.1:0-2500 GCA_004837865.1 Musa balbisiana | reverse complement strand
TTTTTTTTTTTTTTTTTTTTTTTTTTTTTTTTTTTTTTTTTTTTTTTTTTTTTTTTTTTTTTTTTTTTTTTTTTTTTTTTTTTTTTTTTTTTTTTTTTTTTTTTTTTTTTTTTTTTTTTTTTTTTTTTTTTTTTTTTTTTTTTTTTTTTTTTTTTTTTTTTTTTTTTTTTTTTTTTTTTTTTTTTTTTTTTTTTTTTTTTTTTATATTTAATTTATATTTATATTTATATTTTTAATATTAAAATGTTTTATTTATTTGTTTTATTTATTTAATATTAAAATGTTTTATTTAATATTAAAATGAACTTTAAATTAACTTAACGACGAGATTTATCGGTTTCTGCATGTCTCGCAAAAGGAAAAGTAGGCGCGAATTTCTCCAAATTTGTGACCACCCATACGATCTGTTCTATCATAGTAAATGTTCATTTCCATTAGAATAAGCGATGGTATGGCCAATCAGTGGGGTAAATGGTAGTATGCCCGAGAACACAGTTTACTATTATTTCTTTCTCCTCCCTCATGTTGAGTTTTTCCATTTTTAAGATAACTGGTTAGCAACCGGGTTTTTTTAGCGAACGTGTCCTGTCATCAAAGTGTTGTTATACTCCTTTTGTTTACAGGGTTATTTTAAGAATTGGAATTCTATGTCCAATATCTCGATCTAAGTTAAGTAGGAGAAGAATAAATACAATAATGATGAATGGAAAAAAGATAAAATCCTTTAGCTAGAAAAGGGGGCGGATGTAGCCAAGTGGATCAAAGGCCGTGGATTGTGAATCCACCATGCGCTGGGTTCAATTCCCGTCGTTCGCAATAAATTTTTCAAATTCAAAAAATTCTATTTTCAAAAGCCTTATGTACGGCGAGAAGAATAAAAAACTATCAATCTATTTTTTCCTTTTCCTACTTCTTCTTCCAAGCGCAGGATAACCCCAAGGGGTTGTGGGTTTTTTTCTACCGATTGGGGCTCTCCTCACCGCCCCCATGGGGAGGTATCAGGGTTAATAACTGCTCCTCTTAATACAGGACGCTTTCCTAGCCAACCACTTAGATCCGGCTCTACCCAAACTTTTTTGGTTACCCCAACATCTACAACCTGTCCGATGTGCTAAGATTTTTGGTATCAACGGACCCAGAGGTAATCTTAATGGGCGATTTGCCCTATTTTGCAATCAGTTTGCGCTACAGCACCTGATGCTTAGCTAATTGTCACCCTTTCCAAGTGGTGTTATATGGGATATGTTATGGCGTGCTAAGGGAATATCGGTGAAGTAGATTCTTCTTTTTTATCAATAAAAAAACCCCTTCCAAAACTGTACACGCTTCTTCCAAAGCATACGGCTTTTAGATGTATATGATTGATATCTAGACGAGGATCTTATTAAATCGTATGAGAAGTACCACATGGTGGATATATAGGATCCAACATCTGGGAATCACTCATGTTATGAGCTTATACACCTAGGTCTCCCCGTACCGTCATGGGCTTATTCTTCATGTAGCATCAGACGAAGACTCTATGAAATTACGTCGACACTTCACATATTACGGGGAAACGTAGGGAGACATCTCTCTTTTTTCCCGGGGGATCAATTACCCCTGCTTAGCTTTCAATTGCCTCTGCCATCAATTATTAATGTGAATAACCGGCATCCCTCTTTGAAACAAGGGGCGCTTCCGGTCTGGCGCGCTTCAAACAATTCGGCTCCTCCATATTTACCCATATCTCTAAGAGTCAAATTTTCTCATGAGGGGAAATACTGAACTCAATCACTTGCGGCAGTTACTCAATCAGTTTTCTGTGAGGTATATCCCGTAGAGAGTACTCAAATTGGTCAGCGTCGAGTTTAGGTTTGTCGTAAACCTAATTGGGTTACTTCCAATACGTAAATCAAATAGTTCAAACCGCACTCAAAGGTCGGGCATTTCCAGATATAGGAACTTCTGTACCGAAAACAAATGGTATCTCCAATTATAGCCCTTGGGATGTAAATCATCTATTCTCACCATCCCCATAGGGTATGAGACAAATGTATGCATTTCGATTAGGGTCGTATTCTATGGTTACGATTCTCCCAGATATGTCTTTTCATCCGTCGGAAAAATCGATTTACGGATAGACGTTATGACCTCCCCCTCTATGCGTGCGGTAATGAGTCCTAGGCCAGGCGACCTTACTACAACGATGCTGTCCATAGATCAAATTATTCGTGGATTGGATTCACTTGACTGTTTCGGCTCCATTGCGTGTGCGCGGGGTAGCAGTTTGAAAAATGTATCGCCGTTGTATTATAGTATTTTGCTGTAAGTCTTTTATCTATAAGAGGTGGAATAGAAAACCCGGTTGAAGCCGTAATGATATCCGTCTGTAATGCATTGTATGCCCATAATAGGTCCATTCTTATACCCGTTCCCGGGAGTCGATGACTTCATAGTATTACCTTGACACCAAAGAAGAGTCGACCAATGCTTTCTTTCTGTCCTAGTTGATCCTGAT
>PYDT01001525.1:0-12102 GCA_004837865.1 Musa balbisiana | reverse complement strand
AGAAGGGAAGAAGAAGAAGAAGAAGAAGAAGAACAAGAAAAAGAAGAAAGAGAGACGGTGGCTGTGGCCAAGGCTGCAGCGAGGAGGTGTGTGCATCGAGAGAAGAGGAGAAGAAGAGGGAAAAGGACAGGAAGAAGGAGAGGAAAGGAGGTGACTGTAGCTAGGGCTACAACACCTTATTTACTACTAGGAAACAGAGGTGTGGGGAATCGGGAGAAGGGAAGCAGAGGAGAAGAAGAAGAAGGAAGGGGAGAGAGAAAGAAAAGAAGAAAGAAGAAGGGAAGAGGAGGGAAGAGGGAGAGGAGAGAGAGGTAGCGCAGCAAATAGAGCTGCAGCACCTCATTTCTTGCAGGAGGAAACAGAGGAGAGGAGCACTGGGATCGGGGAGGAGAAGCGGGAAGAAGGAGAAGAAGGAGAAACGAAGAAGACGCAGCAAGAAGATAGAGAGAAGAAGCGAAGAAGAGAAGCGGGAGAAGAGGTTGCGGCACCTCGTTTCAAGCAGGAGAACCAGAGGAGAAGAGGGGCAGTACTTTGGGTAGCCTAAACATTGAATCTCAAATGTGTTTATCATGTTGCATAGAATTTATCGTGGTTCCTTTAGGAACCCAAATCAATTTGTTTGGACTAACTTTCTTGAGTGGACAATGATAAGTTCTATGTCCATGTTTGCAACAAAAGTTGCATTTGCTTTGGTGCCGAACATATAAGATAGGGCCTTTAATGAAGGTGGTTGGATTTTGGTGAGGACTTCTCACAAATCCGATTCCACTTCTTTTAGGAACATGACTCTTATTTGTAAGGATCATATTCAAAGACTTGCTACCAACCTCGAATTTCTTCAAGGTGTCCTTAAGTAGCAAGTTCTCCTTTTGGAGAGTTTCTAGATCACGACATTTTTTAAATGGAGCTAAACTATCATGATATTGAATTTCTAATTTATCGAAATTACAAGCAAGACTATTATGCTCCTTTTTTAGCAATTTGTATTTTCTACTAATAGTTTTGCATTTATCAAATAAGTCATGGAAGGCATTTTGTAATTCATCAAATGATAAATCTGCATCAATTAAATTTGTTACCTCATCTCCGATGGCCATTAGGGCATAATGAGCAACTTGCTCGGTGTTGGACTCCTCTTCTTCGGACGCGCTCGAGTCATCCCACATTGCTTTGAGCGCCTTCTTCTTTGGTGTTCTCTTCTTGGCTTGGGGACAATCACTTTTGTAGTGCCCCGGCTTCTTGCATTCGTAGCAAATAACTTGGTCCTTTTTGGGTTCAAATTTATTTTTTGAGTCATTTTTAAACTTGTTTCTTTTAATGAATTTTTTGAATTTCCTTGTTAGAAGTGCCAAGTCATCGTCACAGTCTTCATCACTTGAGTTTTCTCTTAAGTGGTTTTCGAAAGTTCTAAGTGCCATATCCTTCCTGTTCTTTGGAAAGATGTCTTCTTGCTCTTCATGAGCTTTGTAAGTCATTTCGTAGGTCATTAATGACCCGATTAATTCTTCAAGAGGGAAATTGTTTAGATCTTTAGCCTCTTGAATAGTAGTGACTTTAGAGTCCCAACTCTTAGGAAGGGATCTTAGAATCTTATTTACAAGCTCAAAATCCGAAAAACTTTTGCCGAGTCCTTTTAGACCATTGACGACATCCGTGAAATGGGTGTACATATCGCCAATAGTCTCGCTCGGTTTCATTCGGAAAAGTTCAAAAGAATGTATCAAAAGATTGATTTTTGACTCTTTCACTCTACTTGTGCCTTCGTGAGTCACTTCAAGTGTATGCCAAATATCAAATGCGATTTCACAAACCGAAACACGATTGAACTCATTTTTATCAAGCGCACAAAATAAGGCATTCATAGCCTTTGCATTAAGAGCGAAAGTCTTCTTCTCCAATTCATTCCAATCGATCATTGGAAGAGAAGACTTCGAAATCCATTTTCGACAAGATTCCAAAGTTCAAAATCCATTGAAATAAGGAAGATCCTCATTCGGGTCTTCCAATAGGTGTAGTCCGTCCCATTGAACATAGGTGGACGTGTAATAGAGTGACCCTCTTGATTTCCGACGTAAGCCATCTCTCTGGGTTTTAATCCGATTGAGAGTTAACCCCGCTCTAATACCAATTGTTAGGATCAAGAGCACTAAGAGGGGGGTGAATTAGTGCAGCGGAAAACTTTTGACGATTAAAACGACGTTCGTACGATAAGAACGATTTCGGAGTGAAAGTCGATTCGAAAATTGCTTTAACTTAAGATCAAGCAAAGTGCAGTTAAAGTAAAGCTATGAAAGTAATTGTAGTTAAGATAGAGAACAAAATATAAATGCAAACCGAGATTTAGAGTGGTTCGGTCAATCTTGACCAACATCCACTTTTGGCTTCCTCCTCCGATGAGGTCACCGACGTCCACTAGAGGCCTTCCTTCAATAGGCGAAGGCCAACCACCCTTTTACAGTTTCACACCTTTTGACGGGCTTAGGAGACAACCCTTACAGATTTTTCACTCCTCTCTTGAATGATCAAAACTTTGAAGAAAAGAGGGAGAAGAACTTCTAGCCTTTTACAACACTTTTAAGCTCTCAAAATCTAGAGTAAAACATGTGAGGGAGTGTTGGTGAGGTTATTTTAACTTTGTTTTTCAGGTTGTATACATGTCTAAAGATAAAGAAGCGAGTTCTTTATCAAATGATCTTGTAGTTCAAGCAATGCAGCAATAATTTGAACGTATGTTCAAAGTGATGGGAGATGTAAGAGATCACCTAGAAAGGCATGATGATGCAATTAATAGATTGCAAGGTGAACCACAGTGTGGGAGACAACCAACCTTTATCAATGATGAATATGATGGTGGCGATGACATGGATGATGACCAAGTTACTCTAATTGGTCAAGATGTTAATCCTAGGAGACAAACTAGGAGGGGACGTTTTGATGGTGTGGATAGAAATATAGGTAGCATCAAAATGAAAATTCCTTCTTTTCAAGGGAAGAATAATCCAGATGCTTATTTGGAGTGGGAACGAAAAGCGGAAATGATTTTTGAATGTCACAATTACTCCGAAGAGAAAAGGGTGAAATTAGCTGGTGTTGAATTTTTTGATTATACTATTGTTCGGTGGGGATCAATTGTGTAAAGACAGGCGTAGAAATGGTGAAAGGCCCGTGGAGACTTGGTTGGAGATGAAACAAATCATGAGGAGGAGATTTGTCCCTAGCTATTATTATAGAGATTTGCATCAATGGCTGCAAACCAGACACAAGGTTCCATGAGTGTTGATGAGTATCACAAGGAGATGGAGATAGCCATGATAAGGGCTAATGTGGAGGAAGATCGTGAGGCCACTATGGCTCGATTCTTGAGTGGATTAAATAAGAACATTGTTGATCTTGTAGAGTTGCAACATTATGTGGAGATTGAGGACATGGTGAATGTGGCCATGAAAATTGAGAGGCAACTCAAAAGAAAAGGCATAAGGTATAATTCGAAACCTTATTCGGGTTTTTCTTCTTCTTGGAAACCGAATTTGAGTAAAAAGGATGATAAGTCCATTGTTAAGCCTAAAATTGATGAAACTAAAGGCAGAAATGAATTAGGCAGCAAGGGTAAAGGTGAGAATCTACCTAATCAAACTAGAGGTATCAAGTGTTTTAAGTGCCTTGGGCATGGACATGTGGCACGTGAATGTCCTAATAAGAGAGTTATGATCATGAGAGATGGAATTGTGGAATCTGAAAGTGAGAAAGAGGATGATGATGACATTCCAAAGGATGCTAGTGATATAGAGTATGCTAAAGGTGAAAATCTAGTTGTTCAACGCACACTTAGTGTGCAAAATAAAAATGATGAACATGGTGAACAATGTGAAAATCTGTTTCATACTCATTGTTTGATTGCTAACAAGTTGTGTAACGTGATTATTGATAGTGGAAGTTGCACAATTGTGGCAAGCACCTTGCTTGTGGAGAAACTGAAATTACCTACTATCAAGCATCCAAAACCTTACAAGTTACAATGGTTGAATGATAGTGGTGTAGTAAAGGTAAATCGGCAAGTGTTAGTTTCTTTGTCAATTAGTAGATATAAGGATGAAGTTTGGTGTGATGTGGTACCTATGTATGCTGGTCACATGTTATTGGGAAGACCTTGGCAATATAATCGAAGGGTAACACATGATGGGTTCAAGAACCGTTATACTTTGATCATTGATGGACAAAAATATCAGCTTGGACCTTTGCCTCCAAAGACAATTTTTGAAGACCAAATGCGCATAAAACTACAATATAAGGAGCTCGAGTCTTCATTAACCAAAACTTTGGGAAGGGAAAAATAAAGAGAGAAAAAAGAAAATGGTGAGTTGAGCGGTAAAAATGAGAGTATTGGGAAACACAAGGGGAGAGAAAACAAGGAAAGCTTGAGTGAAAGAAAAATGAGTGTTTATGCCAAAATGAGTGATTTTGCCAAAATGAGTGACGTGATGTGAAGAAAGCCTTAACCAAGAGCCAGCCCTTACTTGTACTTATGTACAAGGATGTTTTGATTGCTTCTAACCAAATTGACAAGAGTTTGCCTAGTGTTATTGTTAATCTTTTGCAGGAAAACGAAGATCTCTTTCCCGAATAAGTTCTTAATGGTTTGCCACCAATTAGAGGAATTGAGCATCAAATTGATTTCATTCCAAGTGCAAGCATACCAAATAAGGTGCAACCCCAAAGAGACTAAGGAAATCTAAAAGCAAGTAAGTGAGCTTATGAAAAGGGGGTATGTGCGAGAAAGCGTGATTCCATGTGCAGTTCCTGTTCTTTTCCTGCCTAAGAAGAATGAATCTTGGAGAATATGTGTTGATTGTCGAGCCATCAACAAAATCATGGTAAAGTATAGACATCCTATTGTTGAATCTCGGATTTTGATGATGAAACTAATTGATTGTGTTTAGATGTTTAACTGCATTTTGAGTGATGCAGGTCTACTCGATCAGGATTAGACAGTTGACGCAGGAGGAATTGACGTTGCGCCGGAGGAGATCACGTCAGGATATTGGACGGCAGAATGCTTCGGACGTTGGGCATCGGGCCAAGGAGAGCAGAATTGCACCAAGGATATCGGGGTTGCGGAGGTCAATCGCCGATTGGGCAATAAGCCGCAAGAGAGAACGATGTGCTAAAGAATCGGACGAAGCGCCAACCAATGACGTGCCGGGCAACAGCATGTCAATTCACGTTGTAATAATTGTCTAGATCGGAGTAGAGTTTTGGCTTGTGTGTGTAGGATTAACTACGATAACGATGAAGACATAAAGCGAAACAAAGTGCCGGAGTCAAGCGCGAAGGATTCGTTGGGAGTTCGAGAGTTCGACGGAAGTCCGAAGGTTCGTCGAGAATGCTGTCGGAACTAGCCGAGAATGAGTAGGGAGCTTGCCAAAGGGTTTTCGGAAGCTCGCCGAAAGGTTCGTCGGAAGTTCACGGAGATCACCGAGAAAGATCGTAACTTGCCGAAGAAGCTCGTCGAAACTCGCCAAGATCAAATCGTGAAGTCTCGGAGCTTGCCGGGAGTCCGCAGAATGGTTTCCGAGAGTTTTTCGGAAGACCGCCGGAAGTTCGCCGGAAGCTCGCCGGAAGAAGTCTTGACTTGCAGACTTTGTAATAGCTTAGGAAATGTCTTTAAATTCGTAGTTAGCACATTAATTAGGGTTAGGATTAGGTGTTAATCTTATAACCCAAGTAGGGGCCAATTAGGCCCAAGTTCGGACTAGTTTGGGCTAAGTTTGGAGCCCAACTAGTGAGCTAAAAGAGCCAGGCGGTGGCACCACCGGTCTGGCGGGCACCGCCAGCACCCGAGAGCCAGGCAGTGGCACCGCCCAGCACCCGAGCTAGGGTGCACCGCTGGACTGGGCGGTGGCACCGCCCAGTACAATGTCAGTGTCAAAACTGACAGGCGGTGGCACCGCTAGCTTCAGGAACCGAAGAGAATTCAAATTTTGGAGCCCAAATTTGAATCCTCTTGAGGCCTATAAATACCCCTCTATTCTCAGTTGAGAGAACAACCTTTTGAGAAGCTAGAAGTTGAGAAAATCTTTAGGAAAAGTCTTGTTTTCAATAGCTTGAGTGTTCACCTCCTTTCTTTTCATTGAAATCTTTGTAAAAGGGTGAACCACTTGTAAGAGGTTGTAAGAGGGGTGTAAGAAGGAGGTTGATCTTCGCCTAGTAAAGGAAGATCGTTAGTGGATGCCGGTGGCCTCGACGGAAGAGGAATCGGAGGAGTGGATGTAGGTCACGATTGACCGAACCACTATAAACTATTGTCTTCTTTGGTTTGCATTTACTTCCTGCTATTATCTTACTGCAAACCCCTTCAATAGCATACTGCCTTCAATACTTTTCCCTACGCTTTCAATCTAACCATATTTCCGGAATCGGTTTTCAACATACAAAGAAATTTCAGAAATCGACGTAGTTTTTACCGCTGCACTAATTCACCCCCCCCCTCTTAGTGCCGCTCCGATCCTAACAATTGGTATCAGAGCCTGGTATTTCTCATTTCGGATTTATACCCGAGAGAAATGGCTCTTCATGGTTTCAAGAGGGCTTTTCGGTTTTTCGTCCACCGTTGTTTAACGGATTGGACTACACTTATTGAAAACTCGAATGAGAGTTTTCTTGATTTCTATGAACTTGGATTTATGGAATATTGTTGAAAACGGTTTTCAACTTCCCTCTAAACCGATGAACGAATGGTCGGATTTGGAGAAGAAGCATTTTTCTTTAAACGCAAAGGCTATGAATGCCTTATTTTGCGCTTTGGACAAAAATGAGTTCAATCGGATTTCTATGTGTGAAACGGCTTTTGATATTTGGCGAACACTTGAAATCACACACGAGGGAACTAGTAGAGTCAAAGACTCGAAAGTTAACATTCTATTGCATGATTTTGAGCTTTTTCGAATGCAACCAAGCGAGACTATAGGCGACATGTACACCCGTTTCACGGATGTCGTCAATAATCTAAGAGTTCTTGGTAAATCTTTTTCGAATTTTGATCTCGTAAGTAAGATCTTAAGATCCCTTCCAAAAAGGTGGGATCCTAAAATAACCGCAATACAAGAGACAAAAAATTTAAATGATTTTCCATTAGAAGAATTAATCGGGTCACTAATGACCTATGAAATGACACTTTTGGAACATTTTGAACCCGATGAGCACTTGAACTACCTTCCAAAGAATAGGAAGGATTTGGAACTCCGGACAAATGAATACCACTTGAGCGATGACTCAAGTGATGAGGACAATGATGAACTTGAACTTTGAACACTAAATCTTAATAAGTTCATTAAACAAAAATCTAAAATAAACAATGAACTTGAACGGAGGAAGAGGCCAAAGAAGAGGAAGGCAACCAAGGATGAATCAAGAACTTCCAAAGGTGAAATGGCGAATTGGGCTTTGATGGGCTTCGACTACAAGGTAAGTAACTCAACTCCCTTAATTTATTTTGAAATTACATGATGCTTTTTATGATGCATTTTCCTCTTTTATTAGTTTAGAATTAATTTTCTTGAAAATTGCATGTCTAATAATTTAATAATGAAAATGCAAAAATTAGGAATCATGCTTATGATTCTAGTAATTTTAAAAATAATCATGAAAATTGCATGTTTATGATAAACAAAATGATTTTGATTAAAAATGCCTTATGAAATTATGCTATATGTGGTTAAGAAGTAATAATGTGTTTCATGTTGATTTCCATTATTATTTCTCGATTTTGATTAAATGAAATCATGTTTGATTTGAAGTAATGCATAATGATGTAATGAAAATATTAAATGTTTTATACCATGATTGACGATTTTATGCATGAGATTTTAAAGTTATACATGATAATTTTTGTGATTTATGAATTATTGATATTTGCCATAATGAAAGCTCTTTTTTGGTTTAAATGATGATAAATGTTTTTCAAGAAGAAATATGTGTATTTTGATGATTTCCAATTTTGATTGAAACCATGTTTGATGTCTTAATGAAAATATAAAGAAGTTTGATATCATGCTTAATGATGATGTATGGATCTTGTATCAAAAACTAAGCTTGAAAAGTTAGATTCACTTAAAAAGAAAAATGCATGACTACAACAAACAAAATGATCTTGATGGAAAATACTTTATGAAATCAATTTCGATGATGCATAATGATGTAATTATGTAATGAAAATATTAAATATTTTGAAACCATGTCTTGATGTCATGCATAATGATCATGCTTAATAGATTTCGAAATTATGCATGATAATTCTTGAGACTTATGGATTATCGATTTTTACGGTAATGAAAATGGCTTTTTCGGTTTTTGAACATTGATGCATATTTTTTTTTTTTTGGCTTAAATGAAATAAATCACATGAATAGAAACACTTTCAAAGGAAAATATATTATCATGGGAATTAAAATCATGAATCTATTTGTATCACTTTTGTGAATCTCTTGAAAATGATCTTGATTTGATGATTTAAATTTAAATGAGCTTTATCTTGATTTCTCAAAATTTGTAAATTGAGATTTCTTATGCTTAAGTCAAGATTTTATATGCTTGAATTGAAATCTTTTTCTCCTAAGGTCTTTTACTAAAGAGAATATCTTTTTCGAAATTCATGACTTAAAATTTCTTTTGAATATCTTTTATTATTTGATCTCCTAAGATTTTCTTTTGATTATTTAAGAGGAGGTTTTTCAAAAGAAATCATGCCTTTTGGTATACACATATTCTAATCCTTCATGATATGATTTTTCTGCAATTGCTTGTATTCATGAAAATATTCATCTCATCACCCAATTAATTCTTCTTGATATTCCTAATGTGATGAAATGAAATTCTGCATGAAATACAAATGAGAAGTTAATTATCATGCATGATAGGATGTAATGAACTTTGACATTTAGATACCATCATTTGAAAAGCTATGATCATGTTGCCAAAATAATGTATCATGAATGCTTGAATATCATATATAATATGCTCATAATGATGATTGATTTATTTGTATCATCCATGAAAAATGAAAGGTATAGTTTTGAAATTGTGCAATTTGAAAATATGATGATGAATCTTGTGATTTACGATTTTTATCAAAATGAAAGTGCCTTATTGATCTTTATTGTAATAAATCTTACACTTTCTGTTTTAAATATGATACATGTTTTTTATTTGGCATAAATGAAATAAAATCATATGAATTGAAACAACTAAAAAGAGGAAAATGTTTCTTTTTTCTTAAAAAAAATATTTTTCTCTATCTTATTGATCTCATGATGTGTAAACTGAAATAATGATTGGAATATTGATGTAATTATAAATGATGATTTGATAATATGCATGAAATACTCTTGATATTATTTTGATGCATACAAATGAAAAGTTTTGATCATGCATGGTAGGATATAATTTGACAAGTTGATACCATCATGATATGAAACATTTATGATTTACAATGATCCATGCAATACTTGTGCTTTCTAATTATGATGTGATGTATTGCATATGATGTAAATCATGATTTAAAATACTATGAATTGTTGCTAAAATGATGTATTATAAATGTTGATTTAATGTTGTGTGTCATGAATGCTCTAAATGATGAATGTTTGGTATCATGATCAAAATATTTATAAATAGTTAAAAATTTTAGTATCATGTATGATATCCTCATAATGTTGATCTTGCAAAATTGGAATCACAAATAATATCTTTTGGTATTCATGAATTGATACTCATAATATGAAAGTATTGGTATTCATGACTTGAATTTGATTGAAACATTGCATGCTCAAATTAATCATTCTCCTATGTTTCAAAAATTCTTTAAATGCCTTATGTGATGATTGAAAATTAATTTGCTTTATGATAAATCTTTGTATACCATTTTGAATATCTTGAAAGTAATGTTGAGATTTTGATGAATTTGATGATTTGGTATTATGCATGCAATACTTTAACGTATGATAATGATGCATGCAATGATGAAATATTCTTGATAAAATTATTATTTTGATATTCATGACTTGAATCTTCCTTTCTTTTTGCCAATGACAAAGGGGGAGAAAGGGTTGCTAATGTGCTATCTTGAATTAATGTAAAGGGTCATCTCAAAGAGAAATTAGCTAACTTGCACAAGACAAGAAAATGCAAAAACTTGCTTACTTTCTTGCACATCTAAAGAGAAGATGCAAATGTAGCTCTTGCCAAATTGTTTGCTTGCCTCATGTCAAACATGGTCCCTTGCTAGTTTGGCATTTTGGGAAGGAAGCAAAAATGATACTTCTCGAAAGAGAAGAAAGAGCTTGCTTTCTTAAACATCTTTAATTTGCTAGCTAGAATGATGTACAATTTGCTATCTTGAACATTACAAAGAATTGCTATCATGCACATCGCAAAGAAAAGCAAATATACAAACTTGCACATCTTTAAATTTGCTAGCTTGTATTTAGTAAAACTTCATATCGTAAAAGTTGCTAGAGAAGCAAAGAATTACTATCTCGAAAGAAGCAAAAAATGCAAAACTTAGAAAACTTGCAATATAATTGCTCTTGCCATGCTTTGTATCAAAAATAGGTTGATATCCTTAAAAGCATCGCATTAAATTTTTTAGTATCGCAATGTATCACATGTATCGCAAATTGAAATTTTTGAGACTATTATCATATCATGTTTAACAATTGATGTCCTTCATGACATGATTTCTTTGCATTTTTGTCTTGTATGTATCATGTGATGATTGAAATATTGATTGATGCAAATTCATAATTTATCATTGGTTCCTCTCCTTTTCGGCAATGACATAGGGGGAGAAAGATTGCTAGCTTAAGGCAAATGCTGGCAAGCTTGTACTCTTCCCTATTTTTCGACAAAAACAAAGGAGAGAAAGCTTTTGCTAGTTAGAACATGCAAAGAAAAGCAAAGTGCAATCTTGCACAAGAAGCAAGTATTGAATTACCATGATTGAACTTAAGAATCTTACTATGCTTTTGTACTTATATGTTGTGATGAAAATCTAGCTTCACATTACAAAAACTTGAATATCTTTTAAAATAGCTAGAGCTACTTCTCTTTTTGTTGATGACATAGGGGGAGAAGTATATTGATGACTTCATGCATTGAATTGAATATTTTATATATTTGCATGATGGTTTAAATGTTTTTCATAACATGTGATGAATGTTGCTTGGATTTGGGATAATCCAAGTGTTCTATCAATGGCATATTGATAGGGGGAGTTTGGTTAAACTCCGGGGAGTTAAAGTTAACTCCGGTAGTCATCAATTAGTTGTCATCATCGAAAAGGGGGAGATTGTTGAATCTCGGATTTTGATGATGAAACTAATTGATTGTGTTTAGATGTTTAACTGCATTTTGAGTGATGCAGGTCTACTCGATCAGGATTAGACAGTTGACGCAGGAGGAATTGACGTTGCGCCGGAGGAGATCACGTCAGGATATTGGACGGCAGAATGCTTCGGACGTTGGGCATCGGGCCAAGGAGAGCAGAATTGCACCAAGGATATCGGGGTTGCGGAGGTCAACCGCCGATTGGGCAATAAGCCGCAAGAGAGAACGATGCGCTGAAGAATCGGACGAAGCGCCAACCAATGATGTGCGGGCAACAGCATGTCAATTCACGTTGTAACAATTGTCTAGATCGGAGTAGAGTTTTGGCTTGTGTGTGCAGGATTAACTACGATAACGATGAAGACATAAAGCGAAACAAAGTGCCAGAGTCAAGCGCGAAGGATTCGTTGGGAGTTCGAGAGTTCGACGGAAGTCCGAAGGTTCGTCGGGAATGCTGTCGGAACTAGCTGAGAATGAGTAGGGAGCTTGCCAAAGGGTTTTCGGAAGCTCGCCGAAAGGTTCGTCGGAAGTTCACGGAGATCACCGAGAAAGATCGTAGCTTGCCGGGAGTCCGCAGAATGGTTTCCGAGAGTTTTTCGGAAGACCGCCGGAAGTTCGCCGGAAGCTTCGCTGGAAGAAGTCTTGACTTGCGGACTTTGTAATAGCTTAGGAAATGTCTTTAAATTCGTAGTTAGCACATTAATTAGGGTTAGGATTAGGTGT